>JAPKLW010000438.1:197275-213539 GCA_026898455.1 Plectranthus barbatus
CTTATTTGAATTCAAAAGCCTTTTAATTTCCTGTTTAATTTTCATTAGCTAGTATTGCAATTTTCAAAACAACCAAAACTTTTTAATTGTTTTTCCTAACCAGTATTTTAAGAACGTCTGATTTAGTATTTAGGATTTTTTGTTGCTTCATTCCCCTGGATCGAATACCTTAGGGTTTACAAATTTATTTGCCACTATTTCTATAATTAATCTGTAGAAATTACAGTGATCACCCCTAGTTCTCTGGCGAGCTGCATCCCTCGAATCAGTGCCTTATACTCTGCTTCATTATTTGTTGCTTCAAAGTTCAGGCGGATGGCTCTCTCAAATGTCTCCCCCCATGGGCTTCGAAGTCTGATGCCAGCCCCATTGCCATGTTTGTTACTTGACCCATCCACCTGTAGAACCCAAGGTTCGCTAGCCGTTTTCTTAATTTCCAAGCTCGCTATCTCTCTCTCTGCATCGACCTGGAGTTCGGTTGTAAACTCGGCGATAAAGTCTGCCAGCACTTGCGATTCGATCGTGGTGCGTGGCTCGAACTCGAGGTCGTACCCTCCAATCTCTACTGCCCACTTTAGTAGTCGTCCTGATAGACTTGGTTTCGAGAATACGGTCCGCAGTGGGTAGGATGTCACCACCTTAATAGGGTGAGACTCGAAGTAGGGCCTCAGCTTTCGTGATGCAGTTACCAAGGCTAGTGCCAGTTTTTCTAGCGCGGTGTACCTTATCTCAGCGTCAAGCAGTGGCTTGCTTGCGTAGTGCACGAGGTGTTGCTTCCTGGTTATTTCCTTGACGAGGACTGCTCCGAGCGCATGCTTGGATACAGATAGATAAAGTAACAAAGTCTCTGCCTTTTCTGGTTTGGAAAAGAGTGGCGGGCTCGCTAGGTAGTCTTTCAATTGTTAGAGCGCTCTCGCACACTCGTTCGTCCATTCAAACTTCTTTCCCTTCCGTTGTACTTGGAAAAATTTGTGTGTGAGATCAGAGTATCTGGATATGAAGCGGCTAAGCGCCGCCAACCTACCCGTGAGCTTCTGGACCTCCTTCGGATTTTGCGGGTGTGCGATCCCTCTCACTGCCCTTATCTGCATAGGATTCGCCTCGATTCCTCGCATGGTTACTACGCATCCCAAAATTTTTCCGGATGCTACCCCATAGGTACACTTTGCGGGGTTCAGCTTCATTCTGTACTTGTTGAGGATCTCGAAGGCCTGTCGCAGATGGTATACGTGGTCCTTTACGTCCTTCGACTTCACGAGCATGTCGTTGATGTATACCTCCATCGTTCTTCCAATGAGTGGCTCAAACATCTTGTTCACGAGCCTCTGATACGTTGATCCTGCGTTGTTTATCCCTAATGGCATGACCTTGTAGCATTATATTCCTTGTCCTGTCATGAAGGCGGTCTTTTCTTGGTCTTCGGGGTGTATCAGGATTTGGTTGTACCCCAAAAATGCGTCCATGAAGCTTAGCAGTTCATGTCCCGCAGTTGCATCGACGATGCAGTCAATGTGAGGTAGCGGGTATGGATCCTTGGGACATGCTTTGTTTAGGTCCATGTAGTCCACACAGACCCGATTCTTTTCGTTCTTTTTCTTGACCACCACGACGTTGGCGAGCCACGTCGGGTATTTTACTTCCCTCACGGACCCAATGTCTAACAGCTTTTGTACCTCTTCATTAATTGTCTCGTTCTTCTCGGCTGGGAATTTCCTTCTCCTATGTTGCACAGGCCTATGGTTCGGGTCGACCTGTAATTTATGCGTCATCACCTCTGGGTCGATACCCACCATATCTCTGTGCGACCATGCAAACACAGCTTGCTCAGAACTGAGGAACTCAATCAATTGCGTCCGAACCTCTGGTTCCAGTCCGGCGCCAATACTTGTTTTTTTCTCTGGATCGGTTGGATCAAGTTCGACTTCCTCCATTTATTCTGATTCTCCCGTTGGGGGTAGCGGTTCGCTCCTAGCGAAGTGCTGCTGGGCGCATACTGTTCACCTTGAATTGAATTGTACTCCTTAGTGGCATTTTGTTCACCTCGAATTGTACAAACTCCCCCCATGGTCGGAAACTTGACCACTTGATGAAATGTTGAAGGCACTGCCTTTAACTGATGCAACCATGGTCGTCCTAGCAAGGCGTTAAAGGTGCTAAGAGCGTCGACGACCATAAATGACACATCGTAATGTGTCCCTCCGCAGTATGTTGGTAGTACCACGGTCCCGACGATCATTTAGACACCCCCGTTGAACCCGATCAGCGGGGTCTACGATCGAATGATCCTCTCCTCGGGGATCTTCATCTCCCTCAGTGCATGCATAAATAGGATGTTCACTGAACTCCCATTATCGACCAGGATCCTCTACACAAGGCAGTTTGATATTAATAACGATATTACCAGGGCGTCGTCATGAGGATGGCTCAACTCCGGTACTTCTTTGCTGGTAAATTCAATAGGGTGGTGACCCGGGTTTTTGCGCGGGGCCACGGCCTCTTCTCGGGTCAGCCGCCTGGCTCTCTTGGCGGCAGACTTCGTGATACCACTGATCTTGGATCCCCCGGTGATACAGTTAATGGTCCGAACCAGCACCGGGAATTTTGGTGCATCTACTTTCGCGGGCCCTGGTTCGTTGACTTGCTTCTTCCTAGTCCATGTCTTTTATCCTTGGTCCGATAGATATTTGGCCAGGTACCCTTTCTTCAGGAGTTCAACCACTTCAAGCCGTAGGATTCGGCAATCTGCCGTGGTGTGGTCGTGATCATTGTGGAATTTGCAGAACTTCTGCACGTCACATGAGGATGGGTCGGCCTTCATGTTCTGGGGCCACTTCACTTTCTCCGGCATTCTTCGGAGTACATTCTTAACTAGATCGGCGGGCACGATCGAAAGTGTGTACTCCGGGATATATGGGCCGAGGTGATTAACCTGCGGTGGTTTGCTATAGGGGTGCGACCTGGGAGGACGTCTATCCCTCTGCTCCCGGCGGCTTTCCTCACGCACGCTAGGCCTCCCGTTGTTACGGCGTGCTCGCCGGTAGGGCTCATCCTCCTCCCACTTGATGAACGCCCATGCGCGGTTTAGAGCATCATCCATCGTCTGACAGGGGTAGATGGAGAGCTCGCGGTATAGGTCAGAATCCACGTCGAGACCCTTCGTGAAGGCTCGCACGGCGGTGCTATTAGGGCAATTGGGCACCGCGACCAATTCCTTGTTAAATCGTGATAGGTATGCCCTCAGAGGTTCACCTGGTCTCTGGATCACCGCATAAAGATCATCTAGGTGCTTATCAAGGCGCCTGCTGCTTGAATACTGCCGCAAGAACAGCTGGTGAAACTCTACAAAAGTAGAGAACGAGCTTCGGGGCAGGTTGATAAACTATTGGAGGGCGGGCCCTGTTAAGCTCGACCCGAAACTCTTGCACATTCAAGCTTCCATCAGAGCCCCTGGAATCGCTAGCGCCAACATCTTCTGCCGGTATACGGCTATGTGGTTCTCTGGATCTGAAGTCCCGTCATAGAGGATGAAACTGGGTGGGGCAAACCTGGGAGGTAACTCGGCCCCAGCGATATTTGGTGAAAAAGGAAACTCCGCGTAGCTCTCGCGAGGAATCGTCTTCTCTGGCGCAGGAAGTCCTGGGATTCTGGAGAGCAACGACTCAAAATAGCCGAGCCTTTGTTCGAACCGCCGCTCAATCTGCTGGATGGCTTGCAATTCAGACCGAATTAACTGGCCGGTCTGGTTTCCAGGGGTTAGCGGATCTCCCGGGGTCCTCTCAGCGGTCATCTCTTCGGCACGATCGAATTCTGCCTCCAAATTTCTCGTGCTATTCCTTTCTGTACATCGAGGTTCTTCAACAATCGGCTGCCTGCTGCTGCCCTGTAATTGCAGTCTTCAGTTTTCCCTCTCGAGGAGTTCGTATTTCCCTGCCATGTCTACCATTCTGGCCCCAATCGTCTCTATCATTCCCTTCGCGCTATGCACTTGTGTCACCAGCATCGAAACATGGGGATCTCCTAGAATGTCTGGCGGCGGCGGCAAGAAAGTCAGCTCTCCTAGGGAGTAGCGTTGAATGTTCTCATTAGATTGTTCACCGTCCCCCCCCCCCCGCATTAAGCGGATGCAGGGTCCCACTGCTGGTTATGACGGCTCGTCCCCTTCCAACTGCTACTGGAGTCCCTCGTCCTGCTCCTGCCGGTACTCCTCGACCTGCTCCTGGGTTGGATCCCCTTCCTTGGCCCCCTGATGGGGCAGCTTTCCTGTCATCGACTTTCAACAGTAAAATTATTGTCTGGATCGTCCGCCATTCCCTGCAGAGAAAACACGAAAATTGTTCTCGAGGCCCACTGTGGGGCGCCAAATTGTTGAGGTTCGATTTACTCAAAGAATCGGAGCCCCGAGAACGATAAATGAAATAAATAGGATACAAGTAGGCGAACTCGATAACTAGCAACAATTTGAAAGGAAAAGAATGAACAATTGTGACTTCTAATGACTAATCGTAGAGCTAGCAAATAGACTTTTTTTCTAGTAAAAGTGAAGGTGTAGCAAGTAATTGACTCATGAATTTTTCTCCTTCTCTTGACGTAAAATGAGGGGCTATTTATAGGAGTGGCTTTGCTTTAGGGTTTCTGCACCGCTCTCAACTGTCTGGAGTTGAGCCCGTGAATCTTGGGGCAGTTCGTCAACGTGGTGGTTTCGGCGGTTCCGATATCCTCGCGAAGTAGCCGTTGATGCGTCCGTTGGCCTTCGACCGTTGAGTGGTTGAGGTTATAGCTCGTAATCTCCATATCGAGCTCCTTTTCAGCTAGTTGAGGCGCCAACGACCTTGATCGAACTGCTCTTAATAATAATCGAGCTGCTTTAGGCATTATTCGAACTGCTTTCTGCTACGCCAGATCTTAATTCGGATTGGGTCTTTCGTCCCTATTGGGCTGAAAACGTTACTGATCCGCTGTTGGGCTTCGGCCTGGCGTATTTGCTGGGTCAAATCTGGTCCGGACCGCCGACAACGGTCGAATAATGTTGGAATTGATCCATCTTGATTAGTGTGGACTGACTTCACTTAAGCTCTACAAGGTATGAGTATTGTGTGATTTATTTGACAATTACTCAATGTATTGATGTGTCTATTTGCTTTGCTTTAAGTTCGAACAGTTTGAGTAACTCAAATATTCAAGGCCGTAGTGGAAAAGAAGCTAATTTAGACTATCAAGTCATTACGTTTAAAACGTAGTTGATGAACACCTCAGTAACGAGCTTAGACAATACTAGTCATTCAATTGGAATGTAGTCCTAATAGATTTTCATCCTGAGAGTGCAGTATGAGAAAAAAAAATAAGAATTCTTTTGAAGCATGAGATGTTGATAATGATTTAAGGTATTCTACCTGTTCCGATTATGAGAAATCCTTGGAAACAATAGTAAACTTATTTGGTGATTTTAAGTCAATGCCAGAAGTTTTTCAAAAGTTATGACTATGACATATGTTTAGTAGGTCATAATGGTTTTGAGAATATTTAGTTTTAATAACTAAACATGACACTGATGAGTTAAACTCAAGATAAAGTTTTTTAAAGGATATTCTAGGAAGAAGCAAATGACGGTAATAGTCTTGAGAATTAGAAAGTTCATTGTTGATGTCAACAAAGGATCCTTTTATGACTTAATAATCGTACTATCAAATGTAATTTGGTTCTTCAAGAAGTTGAAGATAATGATACATTTCCATTAGGAAAACCCTGTGTGAGTGTGGATATACCTAGGTTGGTAGGGTATCACACACATAATCGATGGTGCAAAGGTGCGAAACGACGAGGAACAACACCGACTACTGACACAGCACCGATGCTTCGTTACAGTGGGAGGTTGTACTTCATCCTTGATTTTGAGCTGGTTGATGGTAGTCCCCGGAACTACAATGAAGCAGTATCTGACAAGGATGTAGACAAGTAGTGCATTGCTATGAATTCAGTAATAGAATTCATTATGCTATGGTTGTATACCGGAAGTCTTGACTGCTAGATAGCTTCATAGCTATAGGCAGTAAGTAGGTATACAAGTAACATAAAGGAGCAAATAAAATTATTATTTCTTGAATAAACAATGGTTGGTGGTAAAGTATTATAGTTAGTAAGAGAACATAGATTATAATGGGACTTTTCACTGGTAAGTCGTGCTCAAGTTCATTCAAATTCTCCTGGCCATAGTAGCACATGGAAACCTAGTAATCTAACAATTGAAATGGTCAGAAGGTTCTATGCAGAAAGGCGAAAGTATGTGGTATGGAAGCTTTGGATGTCCATCTATGGACTCAAGCTTACCAGTCATAGAATTTACGTTCTATCAATGTGATTAAATCCTATGGATTTTCACTATGCATGAACGAGAGATTTGTGTACTAGTTATGTGTCAGAGGTAGTGTGGTGTATCTCGGAAAGTATGTAGATAATGCTCTCCTATTTCACAACAATGTGGAGGTATTATCAGACATACAGAGATGGTTATGATTACTAGAATACCACAAGATTAATTGTAACAAAATAATGTGAAATAAATTTATAGAACAGGATGTCGAACCCACGAGGAATTGTATATCAAAATTTCCATATGTACTAATCACAGTTTCAGAATTTGTTGTTTGAGTAAAATAGAAATAAGGGTTTTGATTTTAAAATTTAAAGATAACAAAACAGAATTTAAAATGTTTTGAAAAGCAAACTGAAGATACAGATTCTAGGGCATACAATCAATCTATCTACATGCACAATTAATAAACTCAACTATGGTGGGAAATCAGATAAATAGCTATAATTCCTATGTCGGGGAATTACAACTTAGATTACTGATATGGGACTATTTTCTCTCGGTCTCAAGAACTATGAATCAATCCCAATAAAGCATTGGGTTTTAATCCCTACAATTTATTCTTCTTTTTTAGACAGAAAAAAGTGTATTAATATTTCTTTTCCTATAATCAATCTTCATCTTTCAGTCTTTCAATTGATAACTATAAACCTAGATTCAATGTTATCTCTCGATCCTTCTTTAAATCTAGATCCAATTAAATTAAACTAGAAAATTAAACCATGCAATTTGAGTTGAATTAATTAAACATGCATCAAGAGTGATTGCTCAAACCCTAGAACCTGATAAGGTTTTTAGCCACACATGATGGAGAGAAACATAAAAGACATATTATTAAATTGCATAAAATAACTTACAAGTAAAGGGGAATTCTCAAAGTCTTGAAGAACTCCAATGTTGAATTAAACTCCAAGATTAAAGAACTACCTCTAAAAACTCAAAATACATGGGTATTTATAGAGGTGGATGTGTATCTCAAATGATTTAGGGCTTAAAGTATCTATATCTTCCAAATTTGCACATGCATGCCTTTTTTACTTCCTTTTCAATCAACATATGGCATGTTGATCGACATGCACCTCATATGTCGAGCCCTGCCTCGATCTCTTGCATTGGTCGATATCAACTCTCCATGCTGATCGACACGTGCCACGTCGATCGGCATGGAGCTCTTTCTTGAATTCTTGGACTTGTCTTCCATGTCGGTCGACAACCAATGTGTCAACTGAAACAGAAGCTTCTCCATTTCGGTTCTTTTCATCATTTAGCCACTTTTTAGCCCAAAAACCTACAAAATCCCACCATAAAAAGCATAGTAACCTCTATAATCAACTCATGCATGAAATAAGCTATAAATTCAACATAAAACATCTAAAACAAATGAGAAAAACATGGATAAGTGAGTGTATTTTCGAGCTTATCAATCCCCCCAAACTTAAGCGTGTGATTGTCCTCAATCAATAGAAAAAAAAATCTAAATCTCATGTAGTTAAAAGTGCAATGCCTCACAAGATTCATCACATTCAAAGATAAAAAATTCACATTACACAAGCAGTTTAAAAGAGACACAATATTCATCAATTATGGAAGACTCACATAAAGTGTATCGCTCATCGCACAAGTGTTTATGGGTTAATGGGTATATACTACATCATGTATGATTTACTTCTACTATAGGCTTGCAAATATTCTAATTTCTCCACTACTTAAATGTGCACACAAGACCTAGAATTACAAAGGACTTTATTTTAGGAATTAACGTAGGCTTTCTGTGAAGGAAAATACGGAAAAGTGACTAAAATCAATTGAGTTGATCACTCTCAATAACTAAAAACCATTTTCTATCTACATTCACCCTTCTCCTATGTTGTTGCAATTCGAACCATATAAGTTCTCTTCTTCTTCTTCTTTTCCCTATCCTTTCATGCTCTGATTTTTCTTTCATTTTCTTTTTCCCTTTAGGAAGAGGTTATAAGGACAAATGTGTTTTTCTTTCTAGAGCTAAATTTTCCTTATTTCCTAAACCAATAATAAAGATTTCCCCATCCATTCACAACAAACATCCTTATTTCACCCAAATCTCATAGAAAAGATACAATTCACCTTTATTATGGCACTTTCATAGATAAGATAAAACCATAACTTTTTCACATTCATAGACAAGGAAAGAAAAATAGGCTCAAGGGGGCTGACTAGGGATAATATATCATAAAGGATAGTGTTTGGGATAAATTGGCTCAAAAAGATTGCCTAAAATCATTTTCTACACTTGTGCACACTATGCAGGCTTGAAAAAGAAACAAAGCAATTTCTAGAGAAAACATAACAAGAAATTCTCACATCAGACGAATATAAAGCTCAAAATTCTCACACAAGGGTTCAAATTTCTTCTATAGTCAATTTCAAATCTACTAAAACAGTATGCAAGTCCAACTTTCAATTCAATCCTATCATGTTGTATTCTACATTCATAGGCAATTAACTACAATCAATCTAAATCCAAACTCAACCATCAATCGATTTTCAATTCACAATCAGTTTGCCAAGCATAATTTTAAATATTGAAAGCTTATTAAATAAAAGATACAGAGTTCCTACTCTTTTCCACATCTCCCCAAAACTTATTTCCACCTTACGGAGTGGAATAAGTTTGAAAATCAGGCAAGATTAGGAACTGTATCTCGCACTTGATCTCAGACGTCAACTTTTTATCCTCTAGATGTTTAGAATTGTTGGTCCTTTAATATCAGAGTCATCGTGTTTAATCAAGAACACGAAATGCAGCGGAATGATTAATCGTCACTTACACTTATGTTTTCCTTTGAAGATTATTTAAACTCAGGAATAGATTAAGTTTCTTCACACATATACACTAGCAACTCTGTTGCTAGGTTTTAAGTCAGTAGCTATAAGACAGTAAATGAAAACATTGTTTATAGTGGTTTGATCCAATAGATCTACGTCCACTCCTTAGCCGAAACGCTAAGAATTCCACTAGAAAAGTATACGAAATACAAGGAATTGCTCGGACACTTGCGGTAGGCGGCGTACTTTCGAACCGGCCACGGCAAAGCTATCCTTCGTTACTTCGTTCTTCTCCTATAACAACTACGGCCAAAACAAGGTTAAAATCTTGGAGAGATTTGTCCTTCGCTGTTGTGAGGCTTTTATAGTTTGCCTCTAAACTTTACAGAATTGCGGCTAATGCCTGTCAGAGTCAATCCTTTCTAGGAATGACTGTTGGATGTTCCTAGGATGGAAGTTATCCCAATGATTGAAGATTCTCAACCGAAGTTAAGGAATCTCTTAAGAGGAGTGTCAGATATTCAATGAAAGACACTTCAGGTTGTTGAGAGCTTTGAATACTCTTTATCACGAGCTCTCAACTGACTACTTTTCACTTGTTCGCTTTGTCAAAGGAATCTCACACTGAGGATGTTTGCGAATGTCGGTAGTGATAGAAGCAGTAGTCGATTTTCACTTTTGGACCTGCCTTTTATAGGTGGAGATTCAAATCTAGAATCTCCATATCCGTTAGACACAACGGCTCCTTTGTCCGAGAGTGATTTGACTTGAGCAGTCGCTTTTGGCGTTGATCTGTACTTTCCGAACTACTTCAGGAAAGCCTCGTCCTTCGTGTGTACTTTTGTCAGAACGGGAGTAAGGCTTCAGTCATTTGACTGTCTTGCTTTGCTAGGATCTTTTAGCACAATCTGCTAGATGAGTATCATTGGCGCTATGCAAGATGTATAGTCTGCTGTTGCAACTTCCGCTGACTTTTGGTTCCTTTTGACTTCTATTTGCTAGCGTCTTTAGCAGATTGCTGAATGTTAGCAAATGCTAATGCCTTAGCATTCTGCTATCATCTGACTTCTAGCGAACGGCATTCTCCGATGTCTGCTAGGAAACCTTCTAGCAAACCAGTCTATTACAACTCAATATATGACCTACACAGGACATTACAAGATATGCTAGACTATCTAGAATTCAGCAAATGATCGACCAAATGCTAAGGTTTGATTCAACAAAAACTTTTTACAAATAAGTCCTAAGGGAGATTTTATGAATAATTTCCCAACAATTTTCCCCTTTTTGGTGCGATCAAAGCTTACTATTATTTGCTGAAGCTAAAAGGAAGAATGGCTGTGTTTACAAGACTATGCTAACCTAGCAATCTAACACAGAGTTTATCCATCTTAGTTCTAGCAGATTAGAAAAAAAATGACATTCCCTCTCAATAAATGCTAGGAAATATTTCTCGATTAAGTACATAAGTGCTGTGCTAGAATGTCTAGCACCCAAGAATTAGCATGCATTTCTCTGTAACAATCTCAAGATATAATTGTCATCAAAATGCAGTTGTGTTGAATACACAAATAGTGTATTTCAACTAGGGCACGCTGTGAAAGTCAGAGATTGACAATGAGAGGTTGTCTCAGTCTGATCAATTTTCATTCATATGATAAATTCATTACAGATACAATGAAAATGATAGACAGAGACAAGTCAATATACCAGAACGGAATGCAGTCAGGAGTCTGGAGCAGGCTTCTTTAGCTTGTCAAGTTCATCGAATTTGTTTGATGCCATCTGCACAAATGAGTCCAAAAACTCCTTAGCAGCTGCGCGTTCAGCGGCCTCTAACTCAAGATCCTTAGCTATCCTCTCATTTTCTTCTTCGAGCATCTTGATTTTCAGCTCTGTTTCCTTCTGCTTTAGCTCTTCGAGAGCTTTCCTCTTCTCTTCTTTGGCAACAGCTCGAGCTTCTTTTGCTTTCTTCCTCTCAGCAGCCTCAACAATCCTCCTTGCTTCCCCCTCTTTGATTGCATCCAAAAATCTGGAGGAAAAAGAATTAACTTTATTCTCCACCTGCTGCTTATGCTCTGCTACGTCTTCCTTTACTTCCTGCACAGTAGCCTTGACAGAAGAAACATCGGACTCGACTGAATTCACCCTGGCCGTTACGGTATCAACATTTGTTTTGACTACCGCAATCTCTCTCCTTATGTCAGTGGCCTCCATCACCATTCTCTCAGACATGGTGGATACAGCACTTTGGACGGCCTGTCGTACTACGGAATTTAAGAAAGTGGGAAGCTCAAAAGAACTGATCGTAGTGGCTAGAAAAGATGAGGTGGTGGGAATGATGATTGCTCGAGTCCTAGCAGTGGACGTGGAGAATTCTTCCATTGGTTCTTCTGTGGTCACCGGCTCAGCAGTATCTACCTCAGCAACAGGGGTTAGCAGATACTCTTCATTTTTGTTAGCTTGCAGGTACTCTACTTCAGCAGGAGTCATTGCAGCTTCCTCAAGCATCCATGCCTTTGCTAAATATAGTGCTAGCGCATAAGCCCGCATTTCCTTGTTTATGTTACAAAACCTGACCAACTCAAGCTTCCGGGCTTGGCACTCTTCGTCCTCTCGAATAGCATCCAATCGAGCTTGTAATCTTGTTTCTTCGAACTTCACAAGTTCAGCTTGGCGTTTCTTGTATTTAGCAGCTGCTCGGGCTTAACACTTAGATAGTTGGATGTGAGTGTCAGACAGCCCATCCGGAGCAAATGTAGACTCCGGCAAGGAATGTGAGGAAGATGTTAGCCGATGAGCGTTAATGACCTGGAGCCTGGCTAGAACGGCCTTATCACTATACTGTTTGGAACAGGGGGATTGATCCATCCAATTATTTGCCCATTGCTCCTCGCGTCTCCAGAAGTTTAGACCTTTCCATGCCATCAACATTTCTCTTTCTTCTAAGCAAAGCTCTCTCGAAATGTAATCATATTTCTTCCATCTCCTTAGTTCTTGTTTTAGTCTATCTCCTTCAACTCCTTCTTCCAGTTGTCCAGAGAATACTTCCTTGATCTCCTTCTCCACCATCAAATCCACAAAATCCTCAATGTCTCGTCCAAATGTTTCAAAGTTAGAGTTTACTTGATCTTCTGATGATGTCGCAGTACACCACTGAGAGAACCTTCCCAACTTTAATTTAGGATCAGGAAGTCCATTGAATGGTATACGAAGTTGATTGTTGTCTTTCGTGGAGATCTTCCTCAATTCTTTTGCATCATAAACATTTTTGAGTCCTTCATCAGAATCGGATTCAGAGATGCTGGTAGGAGGGAACCTTTCATAGTTTCCTATTTTAGCATCGGAAGGAACTTCTGCGTGAGGACCTTCATCAGGATTTGCTTCCTCATTCCTAGTAGACGGTTCCTCGATAGCAATCTGTGGAGAGCAGACTTCGTGCTCAGCAAATGAGTGCTCCTCCACGTGTCCAATCTGCTCAGCAGATTTATCTCCAGCACTTCCTTCCTTGTCATCTGATTCTTTATCGACTCCAGAAGGACCTGCTTTCGGATTCCCTAGAAGCCGTCTGGGTGACCTTCGGATAAGATGTTCCTCATCGGAACTGCTTCCTAAGTCCACAATCAATTCCTCCTTATCAAATTTGCCAGCCCGAAGTGCTTCATCAAGCTCTTCTTCTGACATAGCATCTTATTCAGATATGATTGCTCCTTCATCGTCAACTAAGGGAATTGAAACGGTGATTCTTCCACCTTTGATACCTTTCCCTTTCTTGGCAACATTACCTTCCATAAATGCCCCTTCTAGTAGTTGAACGGCTTTCTTCTGAGCTTTATGTTCTTCAGCAGTTGTCTTGATTCGTTCGAATTCTTTCTCTCTCCCTTCGAACGTCATCTCAGTGATAAACTTCTTGTATTGCCTCTTTTCATGCTCTCTTCTTTGAGCATTACGCTTTCTCTTTATTTCTCTCACTCCCTGAATGCGCTCTTTCTGGCATCTGGATGACAGAGGGATGTGATCTAAATTTTCTTCAGCAGCTTCTTCTGCTGTGACTTCTGTAGCCTTCCTTTCTGCTGCAGCTTCAGCAGCCTTTTTCTCTGCTTCTGCTCTCTCTAATTCTTCCTGCTCTGAAGTTAGGACCAACTTTCTCCTTGTCATCTTCTTTGCTTTCTTTGCAGGAGAGGTGATGTTAGACCGCTTCTTCGTTGGAATTTCCAGTGCAATGGTCCCAAGAACAAGTGGAGGTTGTTCGGCTTCCTTTGCGGTCATGATCTCGTTGATCTGATCTACTGGTAGATTTCCTAATTTCTCAATATCCTCGAGATTCTTGAAGCAATGCTCTGTTTCAGCATTCGTCTGGAGTAGAGCAATCACTTCAGCAGTCATAGGGATAGCCGGCTGCAATATTTAAATTGTCGTAGTGGTTACATCTGGTTCTTCAGGGGATGTGGGTTTGTCCTTGTCCACATTCGATTTCCCAGTCAACTTACGAGGATTTCTGAAGCTTACAGGCTTGGGCTCTTTTCTTGTCGCCAGAAAGTAGTCTGTAGGAAGAAGACTTACACCACAATCAACTCCTTTGATGATGAATAGCATTTCCAAATACTTGCAGATTTTTAGCCCAAAATTCACGTTCGAAGAGAACGTTCCATCTACTGCCATATGGTCATTCTTCTGAGCATGTTCAGCCCATCGCTCAAAGAAGAATTCTGCCCAATTTCCTTTAATGTTATCTGTCACTGCCATCATGACAGCATATTTCTTGGCAGAGAGCTCCGAGTAAGAACCGGCGTCACATTGGAGCATCTTGATTACTATCTCCGCAAGGAGCTTGTAATCGTCAGACAGAGTGTTAATCGGTGTAGCAACCTTAAATGTAATCACCTACCCTTTCTTGTCTTTTAACTCCCCTAGTTTCTTCCACAAATTCCAACGTTTCTCCATCTCAACAAGATCTTTGACCTTGTATTGTGAGATTTTTGTCCCATAATTTTGAAGCCCAAATGTCCTCGAAAGAAGATTAGCACTTACTTCCACAAAATTTCCATAAACACAAGTTTTGAATGATTTCTGATCATCATTCATAACTGCCCTCGCATAAAATTCTGAGACCATATGTGGGTGAAAGTGATCAGGCTCAGCAGAAAGATATTTTACCAGCGATTCGGAGTCAAGAAGATCCATAATCAACTTTAGAATGTGCTTGATGGCGAGAGGCATGTAGAGAATTCTGTCTTTCATAATTTGAGCCAGACGCCTCTGCTCCGTCGTATGGCTGGATAACTCCTTTTTCCGAGCCAAAACCACCAATCTACTGTATGGAACTGACTCATCAATGTCTTCCTCCTTCATAATTCCGGTGAAGTCGGGTGCATGTCGAACATGCAATGGCGAATCTGTAATGGGTGGATAGATGAAGGTGGGTTGTTGGAATGGGGATGAAGAGATAAAGTTTTATGGGTTTTCAGTGGGGGATGATTCAGGGTGAGTGGTATTGCTTGGTTCTTGATTTTGGGTGATTGGAGAATCGGGATTTGTTGCCATGGTTGGGAATTTTGAATGTGAGTAAGGGATTTTGAAGAGGGTTTGAGAAAAAGGATGTGAAAAGTTTCAGAAGGGTTAGAGATTTGAATTTGTTTGAGAGGGACAAATCGGATTCGAAGAAGTTAAAGATCTTTAGTTGAATGGACGGATGGGGTTATATCCTTCTCAATTGAGATCAACGGCTGAGCGTAATTATGGTATCGTGTGTAAGTCCACATTCCCACAATCTTGTCTTCGAATGACGTGGCTTGTCTTGATTCGATGCCACCGTCTGTGCGCAATAAATGCTCCTTCCTTTTGAAAGTCAAGATGTCCCACATCTGTTTGACTAGGATTAGCAGCCAAACATTTAGCAGACGTAGGTAGTCTTATAACCCTTTGACTACTCCTGAGTGACTCATCGACTTCCAATAGATATGATAGGTTGACCTGAGCATATATCCCATCTAATTTGAAAGGATTATAAATATTACCCCTTGGAAGTTCATTCGCTACACACTTTGGCACTTCTGCTTTGTTTTCTTTACTCTGTTTCGAAAGAAAACTATTCCCTCTTCTAAACAAGATGAATCCTGCATCCTCTGTTTTTGTTCGTCGAAACCAAATCCTCAGTGAACCAGGCCTATATTCCGAGTATGAAGACAACTACCAGGTGGCGGAGATAGTAATGTCTGGTCTACGCCATACTGGCCTTGAGAGATTTGTTTCTATAATTCCCTATTCCTTTCAGAATGCTCAACTTCAGCATTTTACACGAAATTGTGATACTGACGGAGACGTTATCCAAGGCATCTTCAGGGGTCAGCTGATCAGATGGACGCCGGAGACATTCGCTTCGAGCTTTGATCTTCTTCGGGGTCCAATTGTTGTGATGGACTATCGTTCACAGGAGACAGCTCCAGAGTGGACCGCATGGGAGAGATGGAGATCTTCTCCTCACTTCAAGTTTTCTCCCACTCCTTCCGCCTACAGTCTCTGGACACCATACCGTGTCATTTTCCATATTATCAATGGCATGATCGTTTCAGACGATCCTGAGAGTATGACCTTCACTAGGGAGAAGTGGAAGGCGATGATGGCCTTTGATGATAGAGCAGAGGTGGACTGGGCAGCCTTCGTCTTTCAGGGGGTGCGGAGGTGTGTACAGGAATATCCAAATCGACCTCTCCCCTATGGAATGCAGTTGAGCTTGTTACTGGAGCAACGATTTCCCGACCTTACTATAGGTCCCTCTAACCTTTACGGATGGGATTTCTATCCTTTTCAGCCTTTGCCTCCCTATTTTGAATGTAAACAATATTGTATCTTTTGTTCATAAGGAATGTACATAACTTTTCATATGACGATTTTGCCTTGCATTTTCATGTCTTAGCATAGCCTCCATGAATTTCAGCAAGTTTATCAAACGAATTAATGATGATACGATTAAGAAAAAAAATTAGAGTCAAAGAAAAATTATTGACCTTCTCCTAACGGCCATATGTTCAGCAAAATCAGTAGGTTCTCTATCTCTGCTGGATTCTCAGCAAGTGAAATCCAACGGTTGGG
>JAPKLW010000438.1:213549-240090 GCA_026898455.1 Plectranthus barbatus
TTTAGTACATCAAAAATAATGATGGTCTCCTCGAGCCATACAGTGATTTGACTATCAACCGTCACTGCTGAACCGATTAGACTTTCCATGCAGTCACGACATTCTTCCTTCTTGTGACGATACAAATTTCAAGATATGAATCATCACGATCTTTTAAAGATTTCCACGTAATCATAAGTGCTAAGAGAGTTTCTCTTCTATAAATATGCTCTGTGTGATGATGCTTCAACATCACAACTCCCCTGCCCTTCAAACTTCCAAAAAGAATTTTTAGGCAAATGGATTCCCCAGGGCAATGCCTTGACATATGCAGAAATCAAATTCTCAATGAGGTTGGTCTTTATGCATACTACCGTGACAACACTGCCGTGGCCGATAAGGTCATGGCAAAGATCATGCGGAGTGGGTTGAAGAAGTTTGTGAAGGAAACTCCTCTGCATTATCATGGGGATCTCCTCCGGGAGTTCTTCAAAGACTGTGTGGCGGAGGAGAGGGCGATATATGGTTCCTTCCGGGGTCGGCTGGTTTGCTGGTCACCAGAGTCCTTTTCCCGTGACTTCGGACTTCCAACGGGCCCGATACCGGTTTTAGCTTATCGGTCAATGGAGGTGGCGCAGGAGTGGACGGCTTGGCAGGAATGGCGTCAATCTCCTTGGTTCAGGTTTTCTCCTTCTGCTTCAGCATCAGGTCTCCAACCCTTGTACAGAGAGTTGTTCCACATCGCAAATCACATGCTGCTGGGAGAAGATTAGAATAATTTTTATTTGATGAAGGAGATCTGGCAAGCCATGCTGGCTATGGACGACGAGGCGGAGGCAGATTGGGCGAGCCTTGTTTTTGAAGGCATCCGAGACTTTGTCAAGCTGTATCCCTCCGTCCCTTTGCTAAACGGAATGCAGCTTAGCTGGCTCCTCGAGCAAACTTTCCCAAAAATAGCAGATGGGTCGTCCAGCCTCCGGAACTCCAATTTCTACCCCTGCAACCCTGCCTTTTAAAAAATTGTATGTCTGATGATTTCAAGTGATCCCCTCCCCCTTATTTAATAGAATGTATGTTTTTTTTTTTAATGAAATGGTATCGTCTATCCTTTTACATCTATTGTGCATCTTATATCACTCCACACTCATTGCCATTCCAAATTTTCATATCTTCAGATAAGACTTTTCAGTAGATTCCTCCAATATGGCACATAATATGATACATGCTATTCTTTAATCATCTGTTTTTGTGATCTCGATGATCTGCTGAATATCCATGGGGAATCTGCTCAGCAGCTTTTTCGCTCTAATTTGGCTAGCAGCAAATTAATAAGTGCTATAATCTAGCAAACTTTTTCTTCAATGGACTAATCCAGCATCCAGAGTACGTAAATAATGTCTTCATGAAATCCAAGAAATCCAGAAAGAGTGAGAACAGAATCTCATTCATCCATAGTCTCGTCTAACTCCATGAGACCTATTTTTATGCATAACTCTTTAAATCTGTTCTCCGGAAGAGGTTTCGTGAAGATATCTGCAATTTGATCTTCTGTGCATATATACTTGATATCAATATCCTTCTTCTCCTGATGATCTCGAATAAAGTGGTGACGAATATCAATATGCTTGGTCCTAGAATGATGGACCGGATTCTTAGTAATGAACATAGCACTGTTGTTATCACAATAAATCGGCACACATTCGGGAGAAATCCCATAATCTTGCAAATGTTGCCTTATCCATAAGATTAGTGAACAACAACTAGCGGCAGCCACATACTCTGCTTCTGTAGTAGATGTAGCAACAGAGTGCTGCTTCTTGCTAAACCAGCTAATAAGTTTATGTCCAAGAAATTGACAAGTACCGCTCGTACTTTTCCTGTCAATTTTGCATCCTCCAAAGTCTGAGTCCGAGTATCCACTTAGTGCAAGATTATCTGCTCTTGGATACCAAATTCCCAGACCCTCTGTGCATTTCAAATATCGCACGATCCGCTTAGCAGTGTCAAGATGCGTCTTCTTAGGATTTGCTTGATATCTAGCACACAAGCCAAAGACATAAGATATGTCAAGTCTGCTGGCGGTGAGATATAGCAGTGAACCAATAATTCCTCTGTAAAGAGTAGGATTCACATCGTCTCCTTCCTTCTCAAGCGCAGCTATACACGTCGTACTAATTGGAATCCTTAAGCTCTTTGTCTTCTCTGGACAATATTTTGCAATAAGATCGCGAGCGTACTTCTTCTGGTGAATAAAAATTCCTTCGCTTGACTGCTGAACTTGCAATCCAAGGAAATACGACATATTTCCCATCATGCTCATCTGGAAGTTGCTAGTCATAAGATTCGAAAATTTATCACATAGATCTTGATTCTTTGATCCAAAAATTATGTCATCGACATATATTTGAACTAGCAGAATACTTCCTCCATCTTCGATGCGGAAGAGAGTTTGATCAATTCTTCCTTTTTTAAAGCCATTGGTTAGCAGGAACTTAGACAGAGTTACATACCATGCTCATGGTGCTTGCTTTAGGCCATATAATACTTTCCTGAGCCTATAAACTTGATTACCATGTTCGAAGCCTGGTGGTTGCTCAACATAGACTTCCTCCTTGAGCTCACCATTTAGGAAGGCACTCTTCACGTCCATTTGCATCACATCGAATTCATGATAACCAGCATACGCGAGGAATAAGAAAATTGCCTCCAGCCTTGCTACTGGAGCAAACGTCTCATCATAATATATTCCATCGCATTGTCTATAGCCCTTGGCTACAAGACGTGCCTTGTTTCTGACTACCAGACCTGACTCGTCCTTCTTGTTCTTGAACACCCCTTTAGTGCCTATAACACTTTGGTGTTCAGGTATGTCTACCAATTCCCACAAGTTATTACGTGAGAACTCTGCAAGCTCCTCGTGCATAGCAATCACCCAATCCAGATCTAGCAGAGCTTCCTCGACCTTTTTGGGTTCTTCACTAGAGATGTAGCAAGCTAGCATAGCATTGGCATTCCTTTGTCTGGTTAAGATAGGATCATTGACATCTCCAAGAACACCTTCTAGGGGATGAGCACGTAACCACGTGGGTCTGATGCGTGCTGGAGTTTCAGCATCTGGTACGCCTTCTTGATTGTTATCAGCTAGAATATTTCCTTCTTCATTCTCCTGGTGTTCAGCATCTGGAACGTCAGCAGCGCGTTCGTCAGCAACTGGAATTTCTGCTATAGGATTCTCAGGAATGGGAGCCTCTTCAGCAGGTCCTTCAGCAGCTGGAATCTCAGCAGCACCTCTGCCAAGACCTTCATTCGCAACTATGCCTTCCCCAATTGGAGTAGACTTTGATGTCTCCTCCTCTTCGTCATCAAGCAATTCCAAGATATCTGGTCCATCAATGAGATGATTAGGTGTTGCCTTAGCATGATCATTAGCATCACTGGCCTGGTCACCAGTCTGGTCTCCTGCTGAGTGCGTCAGGTTTGGATTGCAGTCATTCATAGACTTAGTCGGATCAATACGCATATTTTCGAAAGAATTTAAAATGTTTGATCATTGACATCATTAGTCTCATGATTGCTATCCTCTTTCTCTTTAACAGCTCTGCGCACTAAAGTAGACTCATCAAAAATAACATTACATGTTATTTCCACAACACCGTGTAGTCTTATTTAATACTGGATAACCTTTGTGAGTGGGGTGACCATATCCAAGAAGTACACCCTCGTCTGACTTAGGTGAGAAAGTATTAAGTTTTGACTTTCTGTTATTATGAATATAACATGTAGAACCGAATGCACGAAGATGAGTTATAGAAGGCTTACGACCGTTGTACACTTCATAGGGAGTCTTGTTAAATCTGCTAGTAATAGCACTCCTGTTCAGTGTATAGCAGGCCGTCGTCACTGCTTCACCCAAGTACTTAGCAAGTAGCTTGGAGTCTGCTAGCATTGAACGAACGGCCTCCTTCAACGTCCGATTCCTTCTTTCAGCTAACACATTCTGTTGAGGAGTCCTAGCAGTAGATCTTTCGTGTGCAATACCAGCTTCAGCACAGAAATCCATAAGTACTCCATTGCAGAATTCTGTTCCATTATCAGAGCGAATCCTCTTCACAGTTACTTCCTTGTTGTTTTGCTCCTTGAGGATTAACTCCGGTAGGATGAGTTTTACCTCATCTTTGGTCTTTAATAAACGTACCCACGTATACCTGGAAAAGTCATCAACCACCACAAGTGTATATAGTCGTTTACTTACAGTGGGTGGGTTGACTGGGCCGAAAAGATCCATATGAAGTAGTTCTAGGATCCTTTGTGACGTCTCCTTCTCAGGATTGGTCTTGAATGAAGATCTGGTCTGCTTTCCTTGTTGACAAGCTTTGCACACTCCTTCTTTGCGAAGAGTTTCAGTGGGCAGACCTACAACAAGCTTATTCTTGGCAAGGTAATTAATACTTTTAAAGTTTAAGTGATTAAACCTCTTGTGCCACAGCCATGTTGTCTCTTCTTTATTCAAGGCTAGGAAGCAATAATGTTGTTGACCGCTCTGCCAATCAACAATATATAGGCCACCCTTACGGATGCCTCTGAGCTTCACTTCACCTGTAATGGCGTCAGAAATAGAGCAACCAGTATTGACAAAGGATACATTGTACCCATTCTCGCATAGTTGACTTATGCTGAGTAAATTGTGTTTCAGGTTGGAGACGAGTGCCACGTTGATGATTCTCAATCCATTGCGTTCAATGCACCCTCTCCCAACAACTTCCCCTTCACTGTTGTCTCCGAATTTGACTTTGGGGCCATTGTATAGTCTTCGTATATCTGAGAACAAGTCTTCGTTCCCCGTCATGTGTGCGGAGCAACCGCTGTCCAGGACCCACTCGTTTGATATGCTCATTGTCATAGCCCTTGGATCCTGTCCCTGCAAGTCAGTCATGTTGATTTAGGTACCCGTTTAGCGTCGGGTCCTGCAGGATTAGCATGGATCAAAGTTCCTTTCGGAACCCACATCTTAGTGATCCTCAAGACTTTCATCTTGATTTCACATTTTACCATTTCCTCAACCTTTGGCTTAACATGTTTGACATATTTATATCTAGGTGTAGTGGTGTGCTTAGCCTTCCTTGCCCTTTGGAATATGAATGAATTGGGCTCAGGCCTTACATAGGTGTTTCTCCTATGTAGCGTGTTCTGCTGATATATTGGCATCACATTATTGTAATGATCTCGCCTTCTTTGGTGAAAAGCAGGATTTGCTGTCCTAGCGTTGGGAACAGAACGCTCAGCATACATTGGTCTTGCTGAATATGGTTTAGTATACGCTCTCGGATTTCGCTGAGGTCCAGTAGTTACGTACTTAGTATTCCTTCTATTGTTCCTCTGCTAAAGCTTAGCATATTCATGCACAGCATTCAACTTTAGGTTCCTCTTCTAAGGTCCAGTAGTTGTATGTTTAGCAAACTCTGACTTAGGCCTCTACTGAGGTCTAGCAGACAAATATTTAGCAGTCTCTGCTGAAGACCTCTGCTGAGATCCTACAGACGCATTCTGTGGATGTCCATTCTTTTGCTTAGCAATTGGCTTAGCATTGGATGGCTCAACAATGACAATTCCTTTTCCCTTTTCGGCAGTGATGGTTCCAGCAGATACAAACAAGATTGGTTTCTGCTTAGAGGAATTAGCATCAGATTTTGGAATCCTTTTCGAGAATTCACATCCAAGCCCAGACTTATCGTTATGATGTCTTTGTCGGCTTACAATGGCATTGAGAGATGCCTTGCTGGATGTATACATACAAATGCAGTCCTCTCTAGGTGTACTCTTTAAAGCAAGAATTTCTTTTTCTAAATTTTGAAATTTTTCTGATAGTTGAAAGAAATCTGCTTTTAATTTTAAGGTTCCTCACTTTCTAACCTTAGTTTTTCGACTTCCTCGGTTAAAGTTTGAACATTTGATTGAAGTGAGGTATTTTCACCAATAATGGCATTTTTGATCTCATACATTTTAGAGAATTCAATTGACAGCTTTGTCAGGTAATCTTCCTCAGAATCCAAAAAAGATTCTTCTAATTCATCCATGACAGTAGTGTTAGAAGTGTTGGTAATTAGTACCTCATTTTCTTCAGCGGCTAGGGCTGATTCACTACTCTGCTCAGCATCGGTATCAGCATCAGCAAACTGATCTTCAAAAATATTTGCCATTAGTACGAACAAAGCTTCCTCGTTATCTTCTTCTTTTGAGGAATAGTAATATTCCTCGTCATTCTCCAGAATGTCAAAAGCCTCCATCCTTGTCAGCAACGCCCTAGTAACTGCTTTGACAGCACGTCTTTCAAATCTTTGCTTCAGGCGCTCTCTCTCTTCTCTGCTGACTTTCGGACATTCATGCTTTAAATGGTCTGGAGAGCCACATTCAAAGCACGTTCTCGGCTTTCACTCTGCTGAGCGGGTAGATGATGATTGTTGAATTTCTTTGGCTTCTTTCTCAGCTTTAGCTTCTACCATCAACTTCTGAAGCTTTTTCATCTGCTCTTCCAGCTCGCTGATCTTTAGATCAACAGGTTGAGAACTTGAGGTTGAGACAACCTCCTTTGCTGGTGACGCTGGAGCAGGTCTTTCTTGCTTGTAGAAGGGCTTTTTCATCTTATACTTACTGAAGTCCTTCTTAGCGAAGTACGCTAAGTCCTCAGAGTTGGCAGCGAAGGTTGATGAAGCTTGTGCAACGGCCGCTTCATTCTTTTTTGACTGCTGGATAATAAACTCGTGAGATTTGAGTTGAGCAAATACCTCCGAAGTAGACATGTTGTTGAGGTCCTTTTCACTCAAGCTTGTCAACTTTGCGAACCAATCGTCCCTTGGATATAACTTGGAGATAATCTTGTTGTTCATCTCCCCGTTTCCGTATTCCTTCCCCAGATTGCGAAGTTCCCCTATGATGGTGTTGAATCGTTCTTCCATATCTTGTATGGATTCACCTGCGATCATAGAGAATGATTCATATTTATCAACAGCTACCTGTAGCTTGTTGCACTTCATCTGGTCTGTCTCTCGGGATGATTCACAGACATATTCCCACATCTCTTTTGTTGTGTCAGAGTCAAGCGATTTGTCAGCCATCAACTTTGGTAGAGAGCCATAGATCAGCTTTTTTGCCACATGTTCTAACTGAGCTCTCTTTTTATCCTCTATTGTATATTCTTCATAGGGCTTTGGAACCATTTGAGGTCTTGGTTCTTCTCCTGTAGCAGCAGCTCCTACAAAGGTGTTAGGTTTCATAATTTTAATTGGACCTCTTTCCAGTACATCAGCCATTTCAGGATGAATGCTTTGAAGCTGTATGAGGGAGAGCTTCTTCCATGACTTGAAGTTTTCTTTCGTGTACTTCCCAAGCGAGTGATTCAACATTTTGTTCACTTCTTAAGGAGTTTCCTGAGCTTAGACAGATAAAACACAGAAAAAAAAATAGGTAATAGTGCAAGGTAAATATAGATCTAGTCTTAAGCGACTCAGAAGCAGTCAGTTTTTCAACCTCCTGCTCTGATACCACTTGTTGGTCCTTTAATATCAGAGTCGTCGTGTTTAATCAAGAACACGAAATGCAGCGGAATGATTAATCGTCACTTACACTTATGTTTTCCTTTGAAGATTATTTAAACTCAGGAATAGATTAAGTTTCTTCACACATATACACTAGCAACTCTGTTGCTAGGTTTTAAGTCAGTTAGCTATAAGATAGTAAATGAACACAATGTTTATAGTGGTTCGATCCAATAGATCTACGTCCACTCCTTAGCCGAAACACTAAGAATTCCACTAGAAAAGTATACGAAATACAAGGAATTGCTCAGACACTTGCGGTAGGCGGCAAACTTTCGAACCGGCCACGGCAAAGCTATCCTCTGTTACTTCGTTCTTCTCCTATAAAGCTACGGCCAAAACAAGGTTAAAATCTTGGAGAGATTTGTCCTTCGCTGTTGTGAGGCTTTTATAGTTTGCCTCTAAACTTTATAGAATTGCGGCTAATGCACGTCAGAGTCAATCCTTTCTAGGAATGACTGTTGGATCCTCCTAGGATGGAAGTTATCCCAATGATTGAAGATTCTCAACCGAAGTTAAGGAATCTCTGAAGAGGAGTGTCAGATATTCAATGAAAGACACTTCAGGTTGTTGAGAGCTTTGAATACTCTTTATCACGAGCTCTCAACTGACTACTTTTCACTTGTTCGCTTTGTCAAAGGAATCTCACACTTGGGATGTTTGCGAATGTCGGTAGTGATAGAAGCAGTAGTCGATTTTCACTTTTGGACCTATCTTTTATAGGTGGAGATTCAAATCTTGAATCTCCATATCCATTAGACACAACAGCTCCTTTGTCCGAGAGTGATTTTACTTGAGCAGTCGCTTTTGGCGTTGATCTGTACTTTCCAAACTACTTCGGGAAAGCCTCTTCCTTTGTGTGTACTTTTGTCAGAACGGGAGTAAGGCTTCAGTCATTTTACTGTCTTGCTTTGCTAGGATCTTTTAGCATAATCTACTAGATGAATATCCTTGGCGATATGCTAGATGTATAGTCTGCTGTTGCAACTTCCGCTGACTTTTGGTTCCTTTTGACTTCTATTTGCTAGCGTCTTTAGCAGTTTGCTGAATGTTAGCAAATGCTAATGCCTTAGCATTCTGCTATCATCTGACTTCTAGCGAACGGCATTCTCCGATGTCTGCTAGGAAACCTTCTAGCAAACTAGTCTATTACAACTCAATATATGACCTATACAGGACATTACAAGATATGCTAGACTATCTAGAATTCAGCAAATGATCGACCAAATGCTAAGGTTTGATTCAACAAAACCTTTTTACAAATAAGTCGTAAGGGAGATTTTAGGAATAATTTCCCAACAAGAATCTTGCAACACTGATTTTTCAGCAACTGGCACTCTGGGTCGGTCAACGTGTTCTATGTCAATCAACATAGAGCCTTTTTGTCGACCTTAGATGAAGTTGAAGTGTACTCTCTCTTAACCTCTCTATGACGATCGACACCAGGTGTGTCAATCGATACACAGACCTCTTCAATTTTTTTAAAATTAGAACAAGATGAAATAAAAATATAAAGGGAAATTGAGGAATATTGAAAAATAAAGTAAGTAAAAGTTGGGTTACCTCCCAACAAGTTCTTTAGTTAACATCGTAGCTCGATAATACCTCAATCTTCATCTCCACAGAGGTTGGATCCACACTCAGCGACCTCTAGCATCCACCATGTATATTCTTCCATCTCGAATGATAATAGTGAGCTCGGGAAGAGATGGTGTGATTGAAATTTTTGCCATCTCATTCCCTCGCTCCCATTCGATAGCAGCTAATTCATATTTTTCTTCCTCAGATTCTTCCTCCTCATCTTCAGATTCTTCCACAGAGGTGATTCGATCACAAAGGTGATCTTCTCATCATTTTCTTGAAGGGTTATCTCACTGGTTTGGCAGTTTGTCACAAAAGCACTTATGTCAAAGAATTCACATCCCAAGATAAGGGGCATGTTGTCGTCCTCCTTCATCTCAAGTACTACAAAGCCTGCAGGAAAAATTAAATGACCCACACGAATGATTACATTCTCAAGTATACCATTAGGGCGTGATATAGATTGATCCGCCATTTGCAGAGTGATTGTAGTTGACTTTATCTCTCCGATGTTGAGGCACATTTTGATGGAGTACGACATCAAATTGATATTGGCTCTAGTATCGCACAAAACTCTTTGAAATTCAATCCCCCAATCTCGAATAGAATTGAGAAGCATTCTGGATTGCTTCTCTTGATTGGAACCTGCTTCTGAAGTAATAGGTTGCACTGCTCATGGATCTTGACAGTCGAGTTCTCTAGAATTTGCTTTTTCTCGCTCATCAACTTCCAGAGATATTTCATGTGCCCCGAGATTTCTCTTAGAGCTTCAATCAGAGGTAGGTTGATGCTGACTTTCTTCAGGTTCTCAACAAACCAAGCAAATTTTGAATCCTCCTGTTGCTTGGCAAATGGTTAGGGAAAGAGCATCGGAGGGATTGGAGTTGCATCTTCTTTAGAATTTTCTCCTTGAACCACCCTCTTTTCCATCCGGTGTGCGGTCGTGTCGAGCGCTGCATATGGATGTGCAGGTCGATCAACACGAGGTGCGTCACTCGATGTGTGTGTCTCAGTCAAAGCTCGCTGCCTCAGCTGGTCCTCCATGTTGACCTATTTGTTTTGGCCCATGCCAGGTGTGTCGACCAAAACAGAGGCCTCTCCTACTGGAAAATCCTCCATTTCACCCCAAACTCATTTTGGGGAATCTCCAGACCCTTGCAATTCATCCCGGACCTCAAAGTGATTACCTTGCACCTCTTTTGGGTTCACTTCTATGGTTCCTCGAAGTAGCCCTTGCTTATCCTGTGTCCCAAGAGAAGTGGCAATCTGACTGACTTATGTTTAGATCATCTTAACATGCTTTCCTAATTAATCTACCTTCATGTTTACCCCTACAACTTCTTGCTCTAGCTTTCCAACTCGGTAATCAGAGGCCTTGATGAAATTGGATAACACTTCACTAAGGTTGTCTTTCTTCTTTTCCACAAGCTCTCCTTCTGAACATCAAAACTAGGTGGAGGAAATTCTGCACCCTTTGGCTGTGCATATGAAAAATCGGGATGAGCTCTTGGCGAGTAGTGCTTAAATCCACCTTGCCTATATTGATTCTAGTAGCCTCCTCAACTCATGTAGTTCACCTCGACTTTGTATATGTGCTGCAGCAACTGTGGCAGCATTCACAGTCAACTTCTTTATGTCCCCTTTGAGCTTCTCAATTCCCAACTTGAGGGTGTCGTCAACTTCTTTTTTTTCAACAGCTTTCACCTGAGGCATTCTCGGGTTCGACCACTTTTGTATATTCTGATGGTTTTGTATACTGAAAGTATTTATTATAATGAGTATACAACGGTGTATTTCTCCTATCTGTTAAAAATCTTACATGTATGAACAATGGTATCCTCTTGTCTCACCGATAAGGACGATCATACGGCATGTTGTAGATCGCAGAAGACAGTAAGATCACTTGACCTAGTGAGACATAAACCTGATCACAGCCGAGACATCGTATGAGGATACGTCTGTCCGGATGGCTGCGGCATTGTCGGAATAAGTAGTCTGTCTTGGTTACTTGACATGCTGGTACGTAGAGGTGGCGTATTGATGGACCGCAGTGAGATATATTCGTCTGTCTGACATCAGCGAATACAAGATCTCGTTATATTGATTGAGTCCAAACCCTAACGAAGGTTCAGGGGTTTGCACGGGTTGACTGCTGCTTTGACTTGCCATGGTGGAGAGCCTAAGTAACGTGCTCGTATATCCGCATCTTGGGTAACATCAGTTCGTGTAGTACCGCCTGAGACTGGGTTTAGGTAACCATATCCGAGTAATAGGATGGGGACATTCCCTGAGGAGGTCAATAACATTCTTCGTGTCAAAGTCTTGTATGCTGATTAAGTTCAGGCACGAGTGATAAGGATTGAGTGGTACTACTCAGGAATTATAAGATATTAATTAATTGTAGTTAGAGCTTGTCAGAGGCTCCGATTAATTAATGGATATCTGGTAACCTTAAATATGGGGATTCTCAATTAATGCAGTCCGTTCTCATAACGTGGTAATAAAGGGGTAGGTCAGTATTAATTATGTGGTGAAAAAGAATTAATATTAATTAATTAATTGTGTCCTGGGTTGTGAACATGGGAATTAATTAATTTATAGGCCCACTTTATTATTTGCATTAGGTCTCAGGTCTGGCCCAAATAAATATGTTGAATTGATCCCAGGAGCCCATTAGGGTTTACAACCCTAGGTCTATAAATAGACAGCTCTCTCTCATAAGTTGAAACACAGTTGAAACACACTAAACCTAGGAGAGAGAGAGGGGGGGGCGCCGATTTCAACTGGAGAGGAGGAGAGTTTCGATTCTGGTCATGCTCAAACCACAGATCTACGGAGTCCTCACCAGTAGTAGATCTGAACAGCATTGGGATACAGATCTGAAGACCTGATCTAGAGAACAGAAATCTTATTTCTTTTCTTTTTATTTTTGATTTTATTTTAAGAAATTAGATTTCTAATTTCTGATTCCGCAGATAAAATCGAATTGCGTGGTTGAATTGAAGTTGGAAATTCAAACGCAAAAGATCGGATCAGACTCGACAAAATTACGGTAATCCCTCAATCAACAAATCTGAGTATTAAATTCATAGGAGCATGCTAGGGTTTATCATGTATTTAATTGTGCACAATACCCATAAATCAATCCGGTTCAAATTGGTTTTGGTGATTCGGTTCACAGGAAAACCCTACATATTCAAGGTCATCTTCTTGAATAGCTTGAGACTCTTATCAGTAGACTTACTCATGATGGAACCTCCAGCTGCATTGTCCAGCGACTTATGAGTTCTCTCATTCATCCTTCGGTAGAAGATGTGTGCATGTTCGTCCGTATCCACTTCATGTCCGGGACATCTTCTAATAGCTCATTGAATCTAATTCATGCCTCAAACAACAAATAGTCCATCCTCTGATGGAACTTTAGAATCTCCATCTTCTGTTGAATGATCATAGATGGCGGAAAGAAGTTGGAGAGGAATTCTGCTGAAATCTAGGGCTGTAAACCAAGTTCGAGCTTGATCCCTCCGTGAGAATGGGAACAAATGCAACCAGATTATGTACTGGCTAACTATGTTCTTCTTGATAGTGTCACACACCTCAAAAAATATCTGAAAGTGTGTGTAAGGATCCTCCATCGCTCGGCCACCAAATTGGTTCTGTTGAACCATCTGAATGAGCCTGGTTTTAAGTTCAAAATTATTGGTGTTGATTCTAATATTAAATCCCTCATTGTCGGGTTGCGGTCTGTACCTCCTCACCATGGTGTTGTGGTCCTCATCATCTGAATTATCTCGTAGCAATCTCTCTCTCTGTCTCGAGCTCCCTTTGCCTTCGTGTGGCTGCAACCCTTTCTACTTCTCTTTCTTCCATCAGTTGTCTTACCACATCATACATCTGATTCAACTCCTGGATGAGCAGGATAGCATTCCCTGGTGTGATCTGAATTTTTGGATCTTCAAGAGGTGGTATGTTCAGATCATCCACTTGATGTTAATTATGCGGTGGCTCCATCTCAGTACTTTTGCTGCTCTTTTTCATGATATTTCTTTTTCAGACTATTGCCTCAATATCAGGATCAAAGACTTCAAGTGGTTTATCATAAGCCCTCGTATTCATGCAAGTTTTGAGAAAAACAACCAGGCAGAGAAATCAGTTCTGCATCGACCGACACAAGGTGTGTCGACCGATACAAAGAAAAGCTCGTTCATCAATACGGAGGTCAACACCA
Organism: Plectranthus barbatus; assembly: GCA_026898455.1. NCBI lineage: Eukaryota > Viridiplantae > Streptophyta > Magnoliopsida > Lamiales > Lamiaceae > Plectranthus > Plectranthus barbatus. Next base: position 226,930 of record JAPKLW010000438.1, read on the forward strand.
AAAACTCATGCACGCAAGCAAACTGAAATAAAATAAAATAAACTCAATCCAATAAATTTTAAAAAATAGTAACAAGATAAAATCTAGCAGTTCCCGAGCAATGACATCAATTTGATCACAGGAAAACTACCAGATGAATTGTAGCAAAATAATGTCAAATAAATTTATAGAACATGATGTCGAACCCACGAGGAATTGTATTTCAAAATTACCCTATCTACTAATCACAGTTTCAGAATTCGTTGTTTGAGTAAAATAGAATAGGGGGTTTGATTTTAAAATTTAAAGATAACAAATAGAATTTAAAGTGTTTTGAATTGAAACGCAAACTAAAGATTCAAATTAATAATCTCAAATATGGTGGGAAATCAAATAAGTAGCTATAATTCCTGTGTCGGGCAATTACAACTTATATTACTAATATGTGATTATCTTCTCTCGGTCTCAAAAACACAATATTATTCAATCTCAATAAAGCATCGGATTTTAATCCCTACAATTTATTCTTGTTTTTTAGAAGAAAAATAATTATATTAATATTCTTTTTCCTACTATCAATCTTCACCTTTCAGTCCTTCAATTGATAACTATAAACCTAGATTCAATTTCATCTCTCGATCCTTCATTAAATCTAAATCTAATTAAATTAAACCATGCAATTTGAGTTGAATTAATTAAACATGCATCAGAATTGATTGCTCAAACCCTAGAACTTGATAAGGTTTCTAGCCACTCATGATGGAGAGAAACATCAAAGGCATATTATTAAATTGCATAAAATAACTTACAAAGTAAAGAAAAATTCTCAAAGTCTTGGAAAACTCCAACATTGAATTAAACTCCAACATTAAAGAACTATCTCTAAAAACTCAAAATACATGGGTATTTATAGAGGTGGATGTGTATCTCAAAGGATTTATGGCTTAAAATATCAATATCTTCCAAATTTGCACATGCATGCCTTTTTCACTTCAATGTTGATCGACATATGGCATGTCGAACGACATGCACCTCACACGTCTAGCTCTACTTTGATCTCCTGCCTTGGTCGACATCAACTCTCCATTTTGATCGACACATTCCACATGATCGACATGGAGCTCTTTCTCAAATTCTTGGACTTGTGTTCCATGTCGATTGACTAGAAGCTTCTCCATTTTGGCTCTTTTCATCACTTAGCCACATTTTAGCCCAAAAACCAACAAAATCACACCATGACAAGCATAGTAACCTCTATAATAAACTCATGCATGAAATAAACTATAAAATAAACATAAAATTTCTAAAACAAAGGAGAAAAACATAGATTAGTAAGTGTATTTATGAGCTTACCAATCATCTGAACGGTTCTAGATGTTTGACGACAAGGACACTAGGTATATTCTTAGGATCAAGGTCTTGCAAGTTTGCAAGAAGAGAATGTTAAGTTTGTCCGAAACATTCAATAGGGTTACTGTATAAAATCTAATATCTTACTATGCGGTTTGCATAGTTGATAGATATTAGTCTTAACCCTAGACAGACACAATACGGTCCAGTATATGTGTTCTGGGTTATGGTTTGGATCTCCAGGTGGACTAGATCATAATAATGTCTTACTCTAACTATATGTTCATTTTGGATAATAGAATCATATAATCAAAGAGTGTAAAACTGTCGAGTTTTATAGAACTGTGCCATAGTAGAATTAGATTCAGGTATTACTAATTAGAATTCAGTAATGGTTATTCATTAGCATATGGTATCACTAGTTTAAGTGATAGTACTAGTGCAGTTGCGAATTTGAGAAACTTAGAATTCACAATGTGATGTAACATATAGAGTTAAGTACCAAAATAAGAGAACACATTCAATTGACTAAAATGTGAAAAAGTTTTTCTTTAGCTGCTTGATTTGTAAAAGCTCAACACATAAATCTATGATAGGCATTCATGGATTTGGATAATGGTTGATGCAAGCCACTCGGTGATTAAACTAACATCTAATAGTTTTAACACATTGTATACTTCGGAAAGCATATCATTATGCTTTAAGTATAAGTGGGAGATTGTTAGGTTTGTGTATACTGAAAAAAATTATGATTGGTATATCGGTAAACAGTCTTGTTTGCTATACTGATAATCATTAATATCATGTATACAATGATACAATAATCATGTGTGATTAACAAACATACAAAGCGAACAACGATATCCTCTTATCTCGTTGATATGGAGTACATACAGTGTGTAGAAGATCACGGAAGATCGTATGGATTGCTTGACCTAGCGAGATATAAACAGTCGTAAGAGCTGAAACAATCCCATGATAGACTGTTGGTTTAGGCTGCAACACATTTAGTATTTAGTAGCTTATCTTGGTTTCTAGATGTGCTGGTACGATTGGTACGTATTAACAGGACCTAACTAAGATTGATTCTTTTATTTTTACATTAAAAGAATCTTGATCTTGATGGCTTGATGGAATCTTATGTCTAATGAAGGTCCATAAGTATATACAGATTTGTGTGTCACTTTAAGATGCTATGATGGAGAATCTTACATGTACTTGTATATGTGCATTTTGGGTGATAGCAATTTGTATATGAGTATCTGTGGCTGGAATTAGGTAACCATATCCTGTATGGGATGGTGACATTCCCTAAGTAGCTCAAAATGTTCATGTATGCTAAGTCCTACAGGCTGATTAAATTCAAGCATAAATAAAAAAGTTGAGTGGTGTAACTTTGGAATAAAAGATATTAATTAATTTTGGAGCTTGTCAAAGCTGAAATTAATTAATGAATGTTTGTAACCTTAAATATGGGAATATGCTAAGCCTATACAACCCGATCCTCATTACGTGGTAATAAATGGGATGGTTAGTATTGATTCTCTGGTGGCATAAATCAGTATTAATTAATTAATTTTATTCCGGGTTGAATATGATAATTAATTAATTGAGAGGCCCTATTTATTATTTTCATGCTGGACCATGGTCTGGCCCATGAAAAGCTCTATTCTATTTAGGATCAGATTTTTCCTATAAATACACCCCTGATATTCATAAACACAACACACCATAAGATCTTAAGTTGCTAAGCAACAAACCAGTTTTGGGAGCTGCTAGTAGGCAATAGAGATCTGAGTAGGGAAGTAAATTCTGCTTCCCGATTGGTGCCATATCCGGTAGCAATCCTCACCAGATATGCGCATAGGAGCAAGGGATACAAATCAGAATATCAAATCTGGAGAATTCTTTCTTTCCTTTTCTCATAAATTTTGATATTAATTATTTATTAAAATCAAAGATATTTAATCTTTATTTCGTAGGATTAAATATGGAGCGCGAGGATTCATAGGTTTCAATCCCTACGCGCAAATTTGTACACACTACGGATGAAAGGTAATCCGATAAACATCTGCTTGGCAATTTATTTATTAAACCGGAGCATGCTAGGGAATAATTGATGTATGACAATTATTTAGACATCCACAAAGTTCTTTAGTTCAGTTGAATTATGTGAGCTCCATTTCATTGTATAATTCCTTCAGTTTGTGTATACTGCAAAGCATAATGGTTGGTATATCGGGAAAGAGTCTTGTTTGATATATTGGTAATCATTAATGTCTTGAATACAATGAGACAATAATCTTATCTGATTAATAATCATGCAAAGAGAACTATGGTACCCTCTTATCTCATCGATAGGGAGATTATACGGTGTGTGGAAGAGTACGGAAGATAGTATGGATCGCTTGATCTAGAGAGATATAAACAGTTGTCACAATAGAAACAGTCCTAGTATAGACTGTTGGTTTAAGCTACAACACATTCAGTATTTATTGACTTATCATGGTTGCTAGATGTGGTGGTACGTTTGATACGTATTGACAGGACCTAACTAAGATCAATTCTTTTATCTAATATTAAATAATCTTGATCTCGATGGCTTAATAAGATATGAAGCCTAATGAAAGTTCAAGAGGCATAGACAAGTTTGTGTATCACTCTGAGATACTATGATAAAGAATCATACATGTACTTGTATATTTGTATCTTGGGTGATAACAGCTTCTGTATGACTTCTAGTTCTTTGATTAGGTAACCAAATCCAATATAGGATGGTGACATTCCCTGAGAAGCTAAAAAGGGTTCACTATGCGGAAGTCCTGCAGACTGATTAAGTTCAAGTATAAGTGAAAATGAATTAACTGATACTATTTAAGAATAAAATAAGTTAATTATTGTAAGCTTGTAAGAGCCTAAATTAACTAATGAATGTTTGTAACCTTAAATATGGGGATATACCGAGCTCGTGCAACCCGTTCCTTATAACGTGGCAGCAAAGAGCTAGGACAATATTGATTATCTGGTCGCATGAATCAATATTAATTAATTAATTATATTATGAGTTGAATATGAGAAATAATTAATGGATGGCCTTCTTTTCTATTTGCGTCCCTAGTATGTCCCATATAAATCTCAAGCACATTAGGAATCAGAATTTCCTATAAATACCCCCTAGTTCTCAGATCTCAGTACACCATTAGTTGCTAATCAGCATACAATTAACTTGGGAGCTGATAGGCGACATATCGGATTTGAGGGAATGAAATTCTGCTACTCAATCGGTGCAATATTCGATAGCAAACCTCACTAGATATTCGGATACGAGCGATGGACATAGATCAGAAGATCAAATCTGGAGGTTTTTTATTTCTCTCTCTCCTAGTTTAGACTTTAATTATTTATTAAAATAAAAAATATTTAATCTTTATTCCGCAGGATTAAATATGGAGTGCGAGGATTCAAAGGTTTCAATCCATATACGCAGATTTGCAGATACTACAGATATAAGGTAATTCGATAAACCTTAGCATGGCAATTATATTATTCAATAGGAGCATGCTAAGGAATAATTTGTGTATGAAGATTATTAGATATCCACAGAGTTCTTTGGTTCAGTTGAATTATGTGAACTCCAATTCAAGGAATAATTCCTTCATTCCTCTAGGTCTGCAGCACTTCATCTAAAACTCTTGATCTTTTTAAAAAAGAGCAATTGCACGGCGCAGGCTCAAGTTTGTTATTTTTCAAGGATTCACACTCTTCTTTTAATATTTGACAATTTTTAAGAAGCATGGATTGTTCATCTGTAAGTTTTGCTAGTTCCTCATTGGTCATTATATTAACTTGTGTTTTCAGTAAGACATTTTCGCTAGCTATGATATTTTCAACTCATAAAGTTTTGCAAATTCTAAAGACAGTGAGTTGATGGAAATGTCTTATGAGTTAGAGCAATACGACTCAGGGTCCTCTAAGATGCATGTTGGCATAACTGAGATAGGTAAAGAATTTGTTACCTTGTTGGCAGCTGTCAGAGCTTGCTGACTATTGTGTCCTACATCTTCTCCGATTGCGGCCAAGAATGTCATTAAACCTTTACCTCTGACTCTTCCTCCTTGAGTTCTCCATTAAGAAAGACACTCTTCGTGTCCATCTGAAAGACTGTGAAGTTGTGATATGTTGCATAGGCTAACAAGAGCCTGGTTGCTTCCATTATGGATACTGATGCGAAGGTCTCATCATAATCAATGCCTTCATATTGTGCTTATCCCTTAGCAATAAGTCTTGTCTTGTTCCAGACTATGTTGTCGGCTTCCTCCTGGTTGTTCTTGAAGACCCACTTGGTGTCTATCACTGGATGATATGTAGGCCTATCTACCAAACACCAAATATTGTTGCGGGTGAATTCTGATAGCTCTTCTTGCATTAAATTAATCCATTCTGGCAAGTGCAGCGCTTCTCCAATCTTCGTCTGCTCTGTTTGGGAAATATATCAAGTGAGTAGAGCACTTCCTTGTCTAGTTCGAACTGGATTTGCAACATCATCTAGAACAACATCTTTTGGATGATGTCTAAACCATTTAGGTCTGTGAAGCTCAATAACTTCGACTGGTTAGACGAGCGGCTCTTGGCAAAGCATTGCAGCAACTGGCACGTCTGTGAGATGGAAGTCTTCTGGCACGATTTTATTCTCTGAAACTGGTTCTTGATCTAGAACTGGTCCCTCTGTTGATTGCATATCTCCAGCTTCTGACTCTTTAAGAACTGGTTTGATGACATCATCAGTTTGCTGATTTTTAGTTCCAAAACCATCATTTCCTAACTCGCTAGCTATGTCTTTGTGATCTGCCACTTCCCCTGTCTCTGGAGCTCGTTTGAGAAGTTCTTCCTCTTTAAGCTCGAAAACTCCGGGTTGGTTTCCCTCTTAACGTATGTCGTTATTTAGGGAAATCAAATCCAAGGCCTTAGCAAGTTCAATAGCATCACCGGCCCTCTCAGTGGTCTCAACACCAGCTGAAGAAACTGGTTTTGAAGAAGTTTCTGTTGGGTTTTGTATACAGAAAGTATATATTACAATGAGTATAGATTTAGCTTTATTTCCTATCTGTAAAATAAACTTACATGCGAGTAACAATGATATCCTTTTATCTCATCGATAGGGACGATCATACGGCGTGTTGTAGATCGTAGAAGATAGTATGATCACCTAACCTAGTGAGATATAAATATTATCACAACCAAGACAACATTGAGGATAAGTCTTTCGGTATAGGCTGCAGCATAGTCGGAAAGAAGTGATCTGTCTTGATCACTTGATATGTTGGTGCATGTCGTTGCGTATTGATTGGACCACACTGAGGTGTATTCTTCTGTCTGACATTAGAGAATACAAGATCTCGATCTTGATTGAGTCCAAACCTTAACAAAGGTTCAGGGGTATACACGGGTTGACTGTTGCTTTGACTTGCCATGGTAGAGAGCCTAAGTAACGTGCTCGTATACCCGCATCTTGGGTAGCAGTGGTTCATGTAGAATGCTCTAAGACAAGAGTTAGGTTACCATATCCGAGTAATAGGAAGGGATTCCCTGAGGAGCTAAATAATGTTCATCGTGCTAAAGTCCTGCAGGGTGATTAAGTTCAAGCATAAGTGATAAGGTTAGAGAGGTACTGCTCAGGAAAAATAAGAGATTAATTAATTGTGAAGCTTGTCAGAAGCTCCTATTAATTAATGAATGTCCTATAATCTTAAATATGGGGATTCTCAAGTAAATGATGTATGTTCTCATAACGTGGTAATAAAGGGGTAGGTTAGTATTAATTTTGTGGTGAAAAAGAATTGATATTAATTAATTAATTAATTGTGTCCTGGGCTGTGGACATGGGAATAAATTAATTTATAGGCCCACTTTGTTATTTGCATTAGGTCCCGAGTCAGGCCCAAATAAATATGCTGAAAAGGAGCCGAGTAGCCCATTAGGGTTTCAACTCTAGATCTATAAATAGATGGCATTCTCTCTCAAATCATATTAGTTGAAAAATACAGAAATCCTAATTAAGAGAGAGTGACGGGCAGCGCCAGTATGTCAGTGGGAGGAGAAGTTTTCGACTATGTCCTGCACAATCACAGTCTTGTGGAATCCTTACTAGTAGCATGATTGAACAACATTGGGATACAGATCTAAAGATCTAATCTGGAGAACATCCTTTCTTCTTTTTCCTTCTTTTATTTGATAAATATTGAAATTAGGTTTTATTATAATTTCTTATTCCGCAGTTTTAATCAAATCGTGTGGTGGAATCAAAGGATTGGATTCAAACGCAAAAGATCGGTTCAGACCCTACGGAGTTAAGGTAATTCGTATATCCGTTGCACTAAATTCATAGGAGCATGCCTAGGGTTTTATCGGTGTTAATTGTTCACAATATCCATGGAACAATCTGGGCTTATTTATATTTGGCGATTCAATTCGCACTATCAAAAATCCCTACGGTTTCATCTAGAGATCTAGTTGGAGCAATTGGTTCAACATCATAACTTTCTAAGACCAATTGTTCATCAACTTTATTGATCTCATGAAACTCTTCAGCCAATTCTTTTATGGTCCTGCACCCTAAATTAGCTTCATCAATAATAACATTGCATGTTATTTCCTCAAGCCTCGTGGTCTTGTTAAGTACTCTGTATCACTTGTGAGAGGGGTGTCCATATCCAAGAAAACACCCTCATCAGCTTTGGGAGAAAAAGTATTCAATGGTGAACCAAAACCACGAAGATGAGATAATGAAAGCTTACGACCATGATACGCTTCATAGGGAGTTTTGTGTAGACGAATGTTAAGTCCGCTTCTATTCTATGTGTAGCAGGTTGTGCTCACAACTTATCCCCAATAGCGCTGACCCAAACTGGTTTCTGCTAGCATGGTCCTCACGGCCTCGTTGAGAGTTTGGTTTCTTCAATCTGCAAGCCCGTTGTATTGTGGAGTCCATGGGGATGATCTCTCGTGTCCTATCCCAACTTTAGCGCAGAAATCCATCAGCGGTTCGTTGCAGAACTCACTTCCATTATCTGACCTAATCCTCTTTAATGTGACTCATTTGTTATTTTAGACGAGCATCACCAGCTCAGGGAGTATGAGTTTTACTTTGTCCTTGGTCGTGATAAGCTTCACCCACGTGTATCTTGAGTACTCGTCAACGACTACCAGAGGGTATCTTTTTCCTCCAACTGTGGGTGGAGTCATTGGTCCGAAGAGGTCTATGTGTAGCAGCTCCAGTATCCGCTCTATGCTTGCACTGACTGGCTTGTTCTTGAACGAAGCTTTGGAATATTTCCTAATTGGCATGCTCTACAGATGCCTTCTTTCTTGAAGTTCCCTTCGACAGCCCGGTTACCCGCTCGTGCTTAACCAAATGATTGATAGTCTTGAAATTTAGATGGTTCATTCCTTTTGTGCCACAACCAGTTTGTTTCACTTGAGCTGGTTGCCACAAAGCATGAGCTTGTCTGTCCACTCTGCCAGTCTACCATGTGTAGTCCTCATTTTTTTATGCCTCGGAGCTTGACTTCTCCTGAAGTCACATCTCGAATTTGACATTCTGGCTTGGTAAAGGAAACAACATAACCATTTTCACTAAGCTTACTGATGCTTAGGAGGTTATGTTTTAAGTTGGTGACAAGTGTTATGTTCTTGATGATGATTCCATTTTGTTCAACACATCCTTTCCCTATTACTCTACATTTAGAGTTGTCAGAAAACCTGAGTTATCCTCATGGCAGACAGCTTCTCATTTCTTTTTCCTGCTACTTTTCTCTTCATTCTCATAGAATGCATGATATTTGTTTGAGAAATTGTGCAGGTGTGTGCAGTCTTTTCGGAAGTGGATTTCCTCATAGGACCTCGGAAAATTAGTTCTAGATGTGTGGAATAATCATGTGGTTTATGACCATCAAGATTAGCTTTCCTGGCCTTTGGAAAAGATATTTTATGTGGCTCAGGCCTTAAGTAGTTGTTCCCTCTACTTGGTATGTTTCTCCTCTCATTTTTTAAATGAGATTCGGATATCTGGTTATGGGAGTAACCAGGTTGGTTGCTTGGCTTCCTCGCAAAAGGTTGCTTGGTCAAACTGATTGTTGAAACCGGCTTCCTTGTAGTAGGAACATACTGCTTAACTAGTTTCTTGGGCCCAATTGGCGTCCTCTCAGTTTGTGATTGAGCCAGTTTAGGAATATACTATTTTACCAGTTTTTTCCGAAGAACTGGCTTCATGATCACTTCCCGATTAGCCAGTTTGGGGCTGCTGGCAGTCCTACATTTAGCCTTTCCAGCAAAAGCTATAAAATCTTGTGAGGGAAACATCTTCTGAATTGGAGCAATACGATTCAGAGTCCTCTAAAATGCATGCAGATAGCAATGAAACTGATAGAGAAGTAGTATCCTCATCACCAGTTGCGGTTAAGGCCATCTCGGCTTCTATATCAACATCATTTCCTTCCTTGATTGTGGCTAGAAATACTTGTAGAGCTTCTTCCTCCGACTCATTATCTGAAGTGATGTATTTAGTGTCGTTGTCGAGAATGTCGGGCACCTCTGTTCTTGACAGCATCGCCTTGGCAACGACCCTTGAAGCACTTCGCTCAAAGACTTTTTTGAGCCTTTATTCTTCTCTTTGTCCACACATGGACATTCAAACTTGAAGTGATCTGGAGAGCCGCATTTGCAGCAAGATCGAGGTGTTCTCTTCACGAACCTCTTGTCCTCTATTTGAGGAGCATTCGTCTAGACCTTTGCTTTCTCTAGGAGCTTGGCCAATTTCTTCATATGCTCTTCAAGCTCTTCCACAAAGTTTTCTCCTTCCTTTTGGTAGGAGGTCGAAGTGGAGGGTGTCTCTTTCACCAGATTTGACTGACAAGTTGGTCTGTCTGTTTAGAATGGTTTCCATGGCCTCCACTTGGTGTTCTTCTTCAAGAAGTATGCAATATCTTTGGTATAGTGGGTTGGTGAACTGGCCACTAGAATGGCTTCATTCTTGTTCACCATTTAGATGTCCCACTCGTCAACTTGGAGTTGAGCAAATAGCTCATTTGTATAGATATTGGAGAGATTTTTCTCCTTAAACTGGTTGTCTTTAAAACCAGTCCTCCTTTGGCATTTTGGACAGAATTTTAGCGTTGAGATCCTCTGTTGAATATACTATGTCAAGCGCATTGAGCAAACTCATGATCGTGTTGAATCTTGCCTCCATGGATTTAACTTTTTCTTTGGGAGCATCTAGAAATATCCATACTTGTCAACACAAACATGGAGTTGTTCCGCTTCATATATTCAGATTCTTGGCACAAGGCTCCAAGATAATCTCGAACTTCTTTTGCGTTGTCAAAATGTATAACTTCATCGACAATTGCCACTGGTAGAGCTGATAGGATCAACTCATGAGCAATGGAGTCTAGTAGGGCGCGTCATTTGTCCTCCGGTGACCATTTGTCGTAATGCTTCTCAGTCATCTCTGGGCCATCATCACCTTCGATCCGGGTGTTGACATTTATTATCTTTATTTGTCCATGCTTGATGATGTCAACCATCTCTGGATGTATACTTTTGAGCTGGATGGTGACCGCTTCTTCCAGATGGCGAACTTCTCCACCGATTATGGTGGTAGCTTTGCGATATTCATCACAAATGTTTAACCTGCTCGCTAACTAAAAGAAAGAGTGCAAGGAAATGGATCCAGTTCTTAGCGACTCAAAGCAGTTTAGTTTGTAAAGACCGACCTGCTCTGATACCACTTGTTGGTCTCGAGATCAGAGTAAGTATAGTGTGCAGCGGGAATTTTAAGTTCAAACTTGTACTCACAAACTGGTGGTTCTTGACCAGTTTGTGTTTCATAAAACAGTTTGTTAGCGAGTGGTATTTTTATAGTTCAGTTCGAATATACTTCAACACTAAAATGTGTTGAGTTTCAAAACCCTTGCAGAAATGTAAAAAACAGTAGAGAAGAAGGATTCATAGAGGTTCGGACAACTCATCCTTCGTCCTTTCTTTAGATTGTGGTTTGTAAATTCACTAAGCCTCCGTTACAGATTGATCTCGCGATCTACCGCTAGCTGGTAGATGTCAGTGTCTACCAGTCCACTAGCTCACTCGTCCAGGCCTCTGGTCCTTTTGGCTTCGCAGATTTGGAGTGTGGACACACCACGCATCCTCTTCCTTCGAAATTGAGAGCTTTATAATGCCTCCCGGACTATCAAACTGGTTGGCTAGTCGCCCGTAAGAATCACTGTTGGAGATCTGCAGTAACCGTTGTATTCTTTTCAAGAGAGAAAGAACACCAATTAAATAATTTGAGCTTAGATGTTGTGAGTATCGTGTTCGAGAAATGAGACACATTAAGCTATTAGTCTTGATGATAGAAATGCTCGAGTTTTCAATTGTGTAAGTGTTGTTACTTTTTCTTCGTTTCTATTTATTTTTACTATGAGTCTCTGTGTATTTATAGACGAAGTGTGAGCATTTCAAATTGTAGCCGTTCAGAGATATTTGAGCATCGTCCAATCTGATGTGTCTCTTTTCTAACAAGAGCATGGCGCTTTTCCTGAGGTTTTGCACCTGCTACATCCTTTTCAGACATAGGATGTCGACTTTCTGCTTTTGTGTCAGAATGGCTCTGCCAGTCTGAGGAATCTGAACTAGTTCATGCTTCATCGGTCTTTTTATTCTCCATTCTTAAAGACTGATCTTTGATGATTCATCTGACTTGTTCTCTTTGTCTCTTCGTGTGAGTAGGAACTGAACTTGTAAACTAGAGATGAGATAGGTTTGTGTCTTCAGTCAATTTCTCTGAGTCATCAGCTTTAAACTGGAAGCTGGTCTCTCCTTACTTCACACGATCCAAATTGGGGCTTTGGATTTGCACTCAGTTTGTCTTGATTAGCTTCGTCAGTTCTGTTACAACTTGATATATCATAACAGGACTTTACAAGTTTATGCGAATTAAGCTAATCTATAGATAGTTCTAACTTTTCCTACAATACCCACATTACATATTTTATAACATAAAATAAAGTACACTAAATCAAATGAATAAATAAATAAACTGATTCATCCACATTTTAAAAGATTATTAATTTGAACCAGAGTTATTTAAATTAAAAACAAAATTATTTATAGCGGTAATTACCAAATTTATATAAATAATTAAATTATAAATTACTGAGGTATTGGTAAAATATAATATATTTTATTGATAATTAATGGAGACAGTTATCTATTATTATGAGATATAAAAATAAAAATAAAATCTAAAATACTTATTGGATAAAATTGATTATAATAAATAATATTAATTAAAAACTATTTCATTACATTATAATGTATTTAAATAAAATAAAGTAATAAACTTTTGTACTGAAATAATTGTTTCAACCATTTATTTTTTAACCACTTCTTTTCTTTATTTTAGTATATTATATAGATATTTATTATTTTGTTAATACCAAAAAATGTGATCAAAAATTATCAGTCATTTTTCAATATTTATATAATTCATTTGAGTCTAATAAAACTTTACGTGATATTTGATTAGTAAAATCAGGATTTAATAATCTAAAATTATTTATTTTATTTAAGGTTTTTACAAACTTTCCTTTTTTTAAGGAAATAGATTTCGAAAGTATTTTCATCAGAAAATAATAGGAGAATTGCATATAAAGATGCATTTTATTATTTATGATTTGGTCAAGATAAAGATGTACACAAAGTTCTCGTAAATCAAAGTAGAAGAAGATGATTTTTTAGTGATTTAAAAAATTTTAAACAAATTTTAAATGATAAAAA
>JAPKLW010000438.1:245090-265970 GCA_026898455.1 Plectranthus barbatus
CGCAAAAATAAAAATGGATCGCAACAAAATAGAATGGAGTGCATTATATAGATAAAACGGGATCTAAGTAGTGCATTATGTGTCGTATGTGTATTACATTATTCATGCCAGTAACAACAGTGCAAAAACGGGCAACAAAAAATGGATTGCAACAAAAACATAACCCAATGCATTATGTAGATAAAAAGTGGCCTGAGTGGTACATTATGTGTCGCTTGAGTGGTACATTATGTGTCGCCTGTGTATTACATTATCCATGTTTGTAACTGTGAAGATAAAAAAGTTGTTCCAGAAATTAAAAAAACTGCACACTGCTCTAGAACTGATTCGACAAACTGCTGTGAAACTGTCGACAAACCACCATGGTTAACAACCAACGATTGCGACGCAGCGAACTATCGTGAATGCGGACGAACAAATCGTAGATAACAATCAAAATTTGCGATGACGACGAACACCCATTAATATAGACGAACAAACTGTGAACAATAACAGATGAATTAGACGACGACGAACAACAACGAATAATTCCCGTCCAGGCGAAGCACCGCGATGAACCCAAACATGCAGACGAAGAAAAAAAAAGCAACCCAAAAGAATTATTTAATTTTCACCAACACTGAGAAGAGGGAACACGCGAGGAAAGAAAGAGTAGGAGAAGAGAGAGAGAAAAGAGAGTAGGAGAGGACAAAGAGAGAAGAAAGAGACTACGTGAATTTGACAAAAGAGTAGGAGAGGAGAGGAGAGAGAGAGAAGAGAGAGAGAAAAGAAAGTAGGAGAGGAGAGAGAGAAGATAGAGAGTGTGAGAATTTGACGTGAGAGTTGGATATTTTGGGTAAACAATATTAATTTATTCCTAGACAATGACAAAATTAACCTTAAGAAATAATTATATAATAAATAAGAAATCAAAGTCAACGTCAACATTTTAAAATTTAATCTGGGCCACATATTTAAGAAAATAAAAGGTTAAGATTTGGCCTCATATAACATGTGGGAAGTTGGTAACATATGATCACATATCTCTCTCTCTCTATATATATATATATATAGGGGTGCACTAGGGTGGAAACCACCTCTTAGATGTGAAATAAGACTTGATCTTAGCCTTTGATTAATAATATTAACTTCCAGATTTAATTTTAAATATGTAAAAATTCGGTGCAATAAAAGAACTAAAAAGTTGCATAAAAGGGTTACATGGTAAATTTGCAGCTTCCCATATCTTACCCACGATTTAATCTGCTTAAATTTCGGAACAATTCTAAATTGAATATGGGGCGTTTATCTTGAAAATTTGCTGCATAATTTAGTGAAAAAAGTTGCAGTATTTGGATTTGTTGAATAATTTTGAGAAAAAAATTGCAATATTAGAATATCAAAGTTGCATATGTAGTTATTTTGTTTTGTAATTAAAATAATATTTACACGATTTCCCCTCCTGATTTTGTGAAATTTAATTCCTAAAATAATATATTTCGAAATTAACTGATATTTACTTCCTATTTTTATGGGATTGGATCACTAAATTTTCAAATTTCAAATTAATTTGTATGTTTTTTGGGATTTCAAACATTAAGCAATTTTAAAAGATTATAAATAAAATTCAACTTGTTTATCAATAAAAATTTGCATTTTTTATACAATTTAGATGCAGGAAATGATATAATCATTTGCAGTAATGAAATGTCTAATGCATGGATCCATACAAGTACACAAAAAAAGCAAATTTAAATTTTTTAAAAGCAAATTACTATCATTACTATTATTATGAAAATCATGTGCTGTATTACCGCATAATTACTGTATATTTCGTGACAGTAGCAACTTTACTAAAGACAAGGAAAAAAACAGAAATATCACGCGACAAATACAAACAGTACTCATAAAATATTGCAATGAATATGTTCTATTTATGCATGTTTACAGGCGGAATAATTGCATATTTTTTAATGAAATTATACACTAAAATCACGTGCATAAAAAAAAGCAGGCAAAAAAATGTAAATAAATAATGGAAAACATTAAAAAAAATTATCTAAAATGTCGCCGGTATGATCGTCGTATACTAGATGTACCAATAACTACAAAATAATTAAAAACTAGTTGGAAATCCGTCGCTGTCCTCCCTAAAGAAAAAACCACTGCATCGCTTCCCTACCTGTAGAAGACCGCGCCGTGCTCAAACATATGGGCAATACAATCAAGTCTCTGGTGTCGTTGACATCCTCCACGACGACCTGCGTAGCCCAACAGACATTGGCGATGGGCGGCGCCTTGACAAAATAGGAGGGGAGAGACGAAGGAGAAGAGAGAATAAGCGGAATAAAAAAATGTGATATAATATAAAATAAAAAAGTACCGTAATTATGGAATACACATTCATAATTAAGATATGAAAAAAAACATTTAAAAAAAGGTAAATCACCAAAAGAAAATTAAAAAAAATATGGAATACGCATACATAATTAGGATATGAAAATAAATATATTAAAAAAAAAGGTAAATCACCCAAAAAGAAAAGATACGAAAATGATTAGGGAGTTGTTATGGAAATATTTCAAGTGAATAATTACATTACCAACATTGCCCTCCAACTATAATAAAAAAGTTAATAAATAAAAACAAATTAAATCTTAGATTAAATCTTAGCCATTAATTTTAATGAATCAATGGTTGATTGATAGTTCTTATCTCTCATGTAGGAGGTGGTTCACATATGATTACAACTCTATATATATAATGCATATTTCTATTAATAATTATAGTGTTCAAATAGGGGCACCATTCATATTGTTTGTAGACTGCCCAAAATCACGTAGTTGGCCCTATCTTGAAAACTATGATTTTGAATAGAAAATTGGATTTAAGACGTTTATATATAAGGTATGATCCAGTGAAGATATGATTTACTATGAGAAATAAATAAAATACAATTATTGATCTCGATTAATATACAGTTCAGATCATCTAAAAAAATGTGGTCATTTTTTTCGCCCAAAACCTGAATTATAGGGCACTTTCGTCTTTTTACTGGATAACATTTATTATACATATGATTCAGACTTGCATTATACAACTCAATTGTTTGCATTGTAAAACTAAAAAACGTGCATTATACGACAATGCGTAAATTCACACACTTTTCACAGTTTTCAACAAACAATTGCACAATCACAATTGAAAGCTGTAAAAATATTATAAGGCACTTTCATCTTTTCACTTATAATTGAAATTTGGTCTCGCATTATAACTGGATAAAATTCATTTATATATAAGACTAGGACCTACTTTATATAACTCAATTGTTTGCATTATATAACTAAAAAACTTGCATTATACGACAAACTTGTAATTTCACTCACTTTTCACGGGTTGAATGCAACACACGATTGCACGATCACAATTGACAGCTGCAAAAATATTATGTGACACTTCTAACAAATGAAAAAAACAAAAATAAGGATGAAGTTTACAGATAATGAAGATCGTTGTCTGAAGATCTCACATGGAAGATAATGAATACACAAAATCATAGATGAACGATATGAAAGATCGCAAATCGCAGACGACAAATTAGGATGATAAAAAATTGCAGATGAAAGATAAAAAATATTGGAAATCGCAAATGGAAAAAGATAAAAAGATCGCACAGGATTTGAAAAAGATTTTAATTGAGCAAAAATTACAAAGTTATCCTTAAATTTTTAATAATGCAGGTTACAAAAAATAATAATGATAGCGGAAATAGGAATGAATCTATATCATTAATTTAAAAAAATTAATGATCGAGATTAAAACTTTTTTTATAATTTTATGCTTAATTGCTTTATAAAATATGTTTAATTAATTTATAAAGCAATTAAGTAGGGAAGAAAAGTTAGACAATAAAAGAAATTAAATGCGTTGATGCGTATTGAAATTAGAGGGGCTCCCGTTTTATAAGCTAGATCTTCACATAAAATAACAAAGTCATTCATCAAATTAAATGAGATTCTATGAAAGATCTTGAATTTGGAAAGTAAATTATTTTTAATTATTTTCAACATAAATTCCTATGCCGATTTTTCTATTTATTAATTTATATTATAATTTTTGTGGATGATTCTCAAGTTTTATGAGCACATGCCAGAGGCCCAGCTCATTAAATAGCGCATACAAATCAATATATAGAATGTGCATATATTTTAATTCATAAATCATCTATCATGATATCATGTGTGTATAGTTAAGTTGGAAAAGGATGGAACAAGAAGTTGCATATAATAATAAGAGAAGGATATCATGCTACTATAATATATATATTTATATATATATATATATATATATATTAGATCATATAAGAATAGATGTTAATGTAAGAAATAAGAATAAATCACAGTCTTTGATTTCACAAGATCTGCAGTCATGCTTTAATAATTTTCGTCTACATTTTATCCTCCGCGAACTTCATTAATACATATTTAAGGGTATCATTGTCATTTAGCCTGTTTTAATTATGGTATCTCTCTCAAATAATTTCTATTTTCATTTTATTCTCCGCGAACTTCATTATTACATATTTGGATCTGTAATTCCTTTTCTTTTCGATTTTTCATAAGATTTCGATTGCCTTGTTGAGTCATCCAATACTCTAAAATTAAATTTAATTTTATTATTATTTAATTGAATTTTTAAATAGGTAAAATGAACTTAACATATTCTTCTGAAAAATTGATTTTATTTTTATTTAATTTAATTTTTCACATTTAATGAAGTTTGTAATAGATAAAATGAAGATAACTGAAATTATTTTTCCAAAAAATTGATTTTATTTTTATTTAATTTAATTTATTCATTTAATGAAGTATAGAGGAGATAAAATGAAGAGAACTGAAATCTTTTTTCCGAAAAATTAATTTTATTTTTATTTAATTTAATTTTTCCAATTTAATGAAGTATAGAGGAGTAAAATGAAGAGAACTGAAATCCTTTTTCCGAAAAAATGATTTTTTATTTAATTTAATTTTTCATTTAATGATGTATATAGGAGATAAAATGAAGATAACTGAAATTCTTTTTTCGAAAAATTGATTTTGTTTTTATTTAATTTGATTTTTCCCATTTAATGAAGTATAGAGGAGATAAAATGAAGAGAATTGTTTCTAAAAATTTGATTTTTTTCATTTAATTATGTATATAGGAGATAAAATGAAGAGAATTGAAATACTTTTTTTGAAAAATTGATTTTATTTTTATTTAATTTAATTTTTTCCATTTAATGAAATATAGAGGATATAAAATGAAGAGAACTGTTTCTAAAAATTTAATTTTTTTTCATTTAATGATGTATATAGGAGATAAAATGAAGAGAATTGAAATACTTTTTCCAAAAAATTGATTTTATTTTTATTTAATTTATTTTTTCCATTTAATGAAGTATAGAGGAGATAAAATGAAGAGAACTGTTTCTAAAAATTTGATTTTTTTCATTTAATGATGTATATAGGAGATAAAATGAAGAGAACTGAAATCCTTTTTTCCGAAAAATTGATTTTATTTTTATTTAATTTAAGTTTTCCCATTTAATGAAGTATAGAGGAGATAAAATGAACACAACTGAAGGTCGTTCACTATTCATAATGACTATGTTGCCCTTTAATGAAGTAAAATGAGGATAAAATGTCGCGCATTTTGTTGAAGCTTGTATGCAATCTGGATCGTTGATGTTGTCAAATCTATGGACGAGATTTATTCTCATTTCTCACGTTAAACCCTCTTCTCACCAGATCAGCCCCCTATATATATATATATATATATATATATATATATATATATATATAGAGAGAGAGAGAGAGAGAAAGAGGGGTTTAGTGTGAGAAATTAGAATAAATCTCGCACGTCCATTTCATCAAATCAACGAACATGATTCAATTTCAGTAAATTAAAAAAACGACATTTTTGCCCCAATATCCTGCAATAAAGGCTAAAACTGTAAAAATACATTATAAAAACAAACAACAACTTGCATTTTAACTACGATTTTGTTCATTTTAACTACGATTTTGTTCATTTTTTAAGGGCAATATCTTGCATTAACATTACATTGCAAAATTAAATGCTTAATCCCTCTACTTACCACATTTTATCTTCAATATTGTGCATTTTATCTTAGCAATCATGCATTTAATCTAAGAAAACATGCATTATATCTCATTACAAAAAAAAAATTATCTCTCTAATAAGGAAATATTGTGTGTATCAAAATCTAGATATCCATATCTAATCTAATATGAGAAAAAGCATGAAGATTATCTGATTTCAAAAATTGAAATATATATATATATATATATATCCTTAATTTATTTGAATATTCTCACCATATCTACTCAAAAGAATCATAATCTTACAATAAGAATTTCGTAATTCATTATTGACAATTCTACGTGCATCTTTAGAAGCACTAATGTGCATTTTTAAAAGAGCTAATACATTAAAACAAATCAACTTTTAAATAGTTCATTATTGACAATTCTTCATGCATCTTTAGAGGAACTAATATGCAGTATAATAGATCACGACTCACACAAGCAAAACAACAAACACTTAGTTGACAGAATTCAAACATCATACAAAGATATGAAATCTACGATCAAACTAAAATCTGAACCACCAAAAACACTACCTGTCGCCACAGACCGCTGGAGATGAATAATTGAAGCGTGCAGGAAGCATAATTGAAGCCTACATCGATCGTGCAACCGCAAAAGATGAAGAAGAAACTGAGGAAGAAGACAAGTGAGATGGACTCTACAACGGAGACGACGAAAAAGAAACCGAGGAAGGAGACGAGCGAGATGGACTCCATAGCGGAGACGACGAAGAAAACATAGGATCGCTCGATGAAGAGAATAAAATTTTGGTTGCATAAAAAATGAATAAAAAATCTGATCAAATATTAAGTGAGATTTAATTTAAGTTTGAAAAAAAAAGTTAAATTACAAAACTATCCTTAAGTATGAAACAATGCAGGATAATGGACCAAATCTGCACACGAAAATAAATAGATCTTGAGTGTTGAAATGACAAGATCAAAGGCTAAGATTTATTCTCATTTCTCATACTAAAAACTATTCTCATATTATCACCACTCTATATATATATATATATATAGGATTGCATTATGTGATTACCTACCTTTCATATGTTATATGAGACCAAAATCTAACCTTCCAATTAGAAAATGAGTGGTTCCGATCTAAATTTTCGGAGATGAGATTTCGGTGAATTATTCAAGTATATCTGTTACATTATTGGGCCATTTTGGTCTTTTGGAAATCATAGGAAATTAATGGGGCATTTCCCTCTCCTCTATAATTCTTATTAAACTTTAAATAATTATATCTCACTCAATTTAAATTATTTTTTCACGTGTTATATATCAAATTAAAGACAATTTAATTATCACTCAAACGAAATTTCTATTGCATATGTTCGAAATAAAATAATCGCGGTAAAACCAAATAATGTAATATATAAAACTAAATAATGTAACATAATAAGAAGGATAATGTAATGATATATTTAAATGTTTAGTAACATTAATAATGTAATAAGGAGAATTAGACAATGCAACATAATATGAAGAATAATATAATTACATGTTATGTTGAATTATATATATATTCATCTATGTGCATTATCTAGTTCTCCTTATTAGTATTATTGTATTACATTATTCATTTTAGCTATTATGTTATTTAATTTTACTACGATTATCTTATTTCGAACTTATGCAATAGAGGTTTCGTTTAAAAGGTAATTAAATTATCTTTAATTTGAAATATAATGCACAATGAATGTTATATTATCTACAACAAATATGGTGCATTATTTGTTTACAATTTCAAAATTATACTTGGAGTCAAACTTAAAAATAAAATAAAACACGCTATGAAAGATAATGTAGTAGATAAAGAATAAATAACGAATCAACAATCATATAAATAATGTAACATCTACATGATTAAAAATTATAACTCAAAATGAAGGATGCGGCATCAAACTTCCATGGATAACTTCTCTTGCAATTGTTATATATTGCCTCTGTCCCCAACCTCTGCGAATTGCACTCCGCCTTTCCTCCCGACTGTTGGCGACTGCATTGTACCTTGTCACCACAACCACTGTCGCTGCTAGAGATACGTGAGGAGAGGAGAATGTGTCGCTGTCGTCTCTCACTTGCACAGCCACTAACTTCAGTAAAAATAAAATAAGTTGAGAATGCAACTCATAATTTCACCAACACACCAAAAAAATAATACAAATTTCACCAACACTGCATTGGCAAGAAAGGAGATTTCTGCGTGAAGTTTGTGGGAGGGACTAGGGATGGAGAGAAATGAGGGAGAGAGAGAAATGAGGGAGAGAGAGAGAGAGAGAGAGAAGAGAAGAGAGAGAGTACGAATTTGATGTTAGAGTTGGATGGTTTGGGTAAGCAATATTAATTTATCCCTAGACAATGACAAAATTAACCTTAATAAATAAGAAGTCAAAGTTTTGTTAGAAATATCCTTCCTTTTATTTTATGTTTTGGTGGGTCAAAGGTTGTGAAAGCCATCTTAGTCAGTTTTCAGCGTAGGGGCAAAAATATAAAGTCATGTATACGTTCTTTATCTAGTTGTAACATGTTTAGACTAAGTCATGAAGTCTAACACAAAAGCTGAAGACCAAGCAAAGGACTTGCTTGAGATTTGAAGAAGTGTTTCTACGTGAAACTTGGTTTCACCGAGTATGACCAAGGTCTATACTGAGTTTGGGTACTCAGTATAGAGGAACCCATACTGAATTATAAGAAGTTAGTATGAGAGACAGATTGTCATACTGACTTATGAGAAGTCAGTATGAGGGTGGTCTATACTGACTAATGGAAAGTCAGTATGGAGACCTAAGTTTCTAAGCACGTGGAACATGAAGAAAACCAAGTTTAGTCAGATTTAAAGACAATTGATTGCTAAGTAAAAGTAAATACGAGGATGTCCATACTTGGATTCATCGGTCTAAAACTGAGTCCGACAAAAGTAGGTGGAAAGTATTTGAAGTACATATGTTTCAGAGCAGACATACCTAATGTATGGGCTATGATTGAACGACATTTTCCATGTCTCTAATGACTGGATTAATGTGTCTAATGCACAGATTTCAAATTATCCGAGAAATCGCCTATAAATACCCTGATATTTTGAATTAAGAAGAAGGTTGAAACCCTAAATATTTGAATCCTCTGAAAAGCTAAGTCATTATTCTGTCATTCTCTTTACTCAAGCTTACTGATTACTCCGTGATTCTATTCACGAGACTTGAGTTTCTGACTCAAGTTAATCATCTGTGCTACATTGTTCACAGCATGAGGCTAAGCATTAAAGCTAAAGCAATCCCTTGGTGAATATAACCTTCAAAGATATATTTACAGCAATCAGTTCATTTCTGGGTTTCTGACTATCACGGGCTTTTGCTAACACTTCAAAGTTCTGGGAAGAACAGCAAACATCCAATCACCAAGGAGAAGGCTGCGGGGTGCGTCATCACTTCGACTCGAAGACTAAGCTTAGAAGGAGTTCCTAGGTGAGTGACCACAATAGACCGAAGGACGAAGTGCCGAAGGGTTGTGTATAGATCATAAGGAGGCTTGTATCATACTTAGTGAATTTCATGATTAATTTCGGAAGAGTGGACATAGGATATTTCAGATCCGAACCACTATAATATCATGAGTCCTTGCTATATTTTAATTCTGCATACTTAGTTTCTTCAAAACTTACTTTTAAACCTTCAATACTTGTTCCAAGTATTGAAGTGGATATTTAAGAAACTTACTTAAGAACTATCGGACCTAAACTTAATCTTTCAGAACCCTAAACTGAGTTCCAATCAGTTTAAGAAAACAAGTGCAATATAAACTTACTTTCGTTGCATATAAAACTCTCTGATTTTGGGACCAACAAGTGGTATTATGCGCCAAGGTTCTTACAGACCAAGGTTGTGTTGAGTCGCTTAGGACCAGATCTATTTCCTTGTATTTGTTTGTCTCTTGTGTTTTAAGCTCAGGTTATAAAGAATGACACACATTACAAAGCTTCCCGAGTACACCCCAGAAAATTTCAACATATGGAAGAAGCGCTCGCTGATCATGTTGAAGAATGTCCATCGAGAGATGGCTGAGTTGCTATCCACCAGACCTATAAAGATCACTAAAGTAAATACTCAGCTCGGAGGAGGAGTAGGCCTGGAGATAATTGACAAACCCTACGTTGAATGGACAAATGAAGATA
Source organism: Plectranthus barbatus (assembly GCA_026898455.1). NCBI lineage: Eukaryota > Viridiplantae > Streptophyta > Magnoliopsida > Lamiales > Lamiaceae > Plectranthus > Plectranthus barbatus. Next base: position 255,401 of record JAPKLW010000438.1, read on the forward strand.
GAATCCGCCTTCAGCTGGATTCAGTGGCTATAGAGCTCATTCTTCAATCCCTACCAGAGCCACTGGTTGTCGAAGCACTTGCCTACAACAATGCAAAGCAAATGTGGGATTTCCTTGGCACTCTCTACCAAGAGACCGATCAAATGAAGCGGAACAAGCTTCAGAATTGTGTAGATAATATATGTATGAATCTTTCCAAATGCTTCCGAGTGAAAATATATAATCAATGGAAGCTAGATTTAATGCCATTATTTGTGAACTGAAAATCTTGGGGAGAGAGTATAACATTGCAGTTGTTAACGCGAAGATCCTCTCAAAAATTCCCAATGGAGACAAGTGTAGGGTTTGAGTCTACGATGGACAACATTAGTTGCCATTAATTAAATTCTTGCCAAGGATCGTTGTTAGGATACCAGAAATAAATTTCAATTAAATAAACCATGCAAATCTATGCATGCTCCTACAAAATTAATTGCAGAGGATGGAATTTAGGGATACCTGATCTTCACCGTTTGATCTACAGATCTAGATCAGAGAATAAAACGATGAAGTAAACTTAGATCTGAGGTAGAATGCCGGCGATGGACAGTTGTTCCTACAGATCTGATCTTCTGATCTGTTCCCTTGCTCCTTGGAAATCTGGTGAGGATTATCTACCAAGTTAAATCCGAGATCTGGAGAAATCAATCAGTCTCTCCCTTCCGGATCGCCACCACCGTTCTCTCTCTTTATTTTCAATATACTAAACCTTATTCAATTCATGATCTGATAGAGAGAAGGCCTATATATAGTGTTAGGGTTTAGAGAAACCCTAACCCTAATGAGCTTGAGCAGTTCATGGGCCAGACCAGGGACAAGATGCAAATAATAAAGTGGGCCCTCTTTATTAATTAATCCTTCCTTCTTCAATCCAGAACATAATTAATTAATAAAACATTGTTTTAACCTTCACCACGATAACAATGTTGACTCGCCCCTTTATTACCACGTTATTAGGAACGGGTTGCACCAAACTAACATGATCCACATATTTAAGGTTTTAGACATTCATTAATTAATTTGGCTTATGACAATCAGCCATAATTAATTAATCTCTTATTTCCTGAGTAATACCACTCACTCCTTTTCACTTATGCCAGAATTAAATAATTCATCCTGCAGGGTTTAGCTTAATGAACCTTGTGAGCTTCTCAGGGAATGTCACCATCCTGAAATGGATATGCTTACCTAAACGTCCAGCCTAAGCAGGCCACACACAAATTGTCAACACCCAAAATACAGGTATAAGAGTACATGTAAGACTCGCCACCTTGGTAAATCAAAGTGTGGTCAATCTGTGTGTGCCCCTTATCCTTCAGTTAGGTTTAAGATCATAGGAAGTATGTTAGGGATCTGGCTCATTCGTATGTCAATGTGAATGGCACATCCCACTGTTGATCCCATCAATACATAACTATGTACCGACACATCAAGTAGCTAGGATAAGCCCACTTATGAACCGATGTGCCGCAGCTTAGACCGACAACCTATCCAGGGACTGTCTCAGCTGTGATACAGTATATATCTCGCTAGGTCAAACGACTCATATGATCCTCTGTGATCTCCTACACACCATATGGTCATCCTTATAGGCGAGATAATAGGATATTATGGTTCGTCGTATGTTTGATTCATCAGACAGCGAGCATTGTTGAAGCAACACATATATGAAGACCAATGTACAAAACACTTAATCAAATATGCTTTCAGTATATAATCCCAACAACAAGTTCGTGAAGGTCACAAGCTTAAAGGAGAAGGATCTCTCCTAGATGACCACGAAGGATGTGTTCGCTCAACTTCAAGCCCACGAGTGGGACATTCAAATAACGAACATAAATTAAGTTGTGCAGAATGTCAGCACGTATCACGAAGAAGATGTTGTCTTCTTCGTAAAAAAGGACTTCAAGAGGAGACCACAGAAACCTTATCAGACTGATAAATCTTTTGGTCAATCCTCAGGTACAAAGTTGGCACCAACACCTTCCTACCAGAAAAAGGAGGAAGAGAGCTCGGTGGCCGAGCTTGAAGAACAGATGAAAAAGCTAACAAAGCTTCTGGAGAAAGCAAAAGCCAAAACTGACAATTCACAAGGAGGTGAACAAAAGCTTAGCAAAAGACCTCTGAAGGCATGTTTCGAGTGCAAATACCCCAATCAACTCAAGTACGAATGCCCGATGGTATCCTAGGAGGAGAGGGAGCGCCTGAAGAGGATATTTGAAAAGAAAACTTCAAGAGTTTGTTGCTAAAGCCAAGCTTTCCAGAACTGAGGTGCCAGACATCTCAGATAATGATGATGGCTATTACACTTCAGATGATGAGGTCGTACAAGAAGCATTCCTAGTGTTGATGGCCAAGCTAGGAGAAGAGGACTCTGAATCTAAAGAAGAAAGAACCGAAGCTGAGTCGCAAAACTTGGTAAACATTCGAAACTCGGTTTCATTTTCTAATACATGCATAACAAAGGACTCTGAGTCTCATTGCTCAGATTCAGAGGATGTAACTCTCGAAATTTTGAACAAAGAATTTTTAAAATTTTATAAATAAAAAATGTCTTAGCCAACAAGAATGCCTCACTGAAACTTCAAGTTTCAAAACTGACTGAGGAGATCCAAGGATCGAAACTAGTAATGTTGGAATTGTATACATAAAAGCATTATGATTGGTATATTAGGAAACATTATGTTTGATATACTGGTAATCATTAATGACTTGCAATAAACAACTCCTGTCCGAATTAACAATCATACGATGCGAACAAACACATCCAGTTATCTCGTCGATATGGAGATCATACGGTGTGTAAGAGATCACAGAAGATCGTATAGATCGTTCGACCTAGCGAGATATAAACAGTTATCACAGCTGAGATAGTTTCTGGTTTGGCTGTCGGTTTAGGCTGCGGCACACAAGTCCATAAGTGGTTTATCTTGACTGATTTGTGTGACCGATACATCTCAATGTATTGATAGGATCAACAGTGAGATGAACCATTCTACTTGACATATGAATGAGTAAAGATCTCAGTAACTTGGTCGGATCTAAAGTCTATTGAAAGTTGAGGGGCACACATAGGTTGACTGTCACTTTGACTTGCTATGGTGGAGAGTCTTACATGTACTCGTATATCTGCATCTTGGGTGATGGCAGCTTGTGTGGGGTTTCCTCAGGCTGAATTTAGATAACCATATCTGTTTCAGGATGGTGACATTACCTGGGAAGCTCACGAGGTTCGTTATGCTAAGTCCTGCAGGCTGAATCATTGATTCAAGCATAAGCGATAAGGGTTGAGTGGTACTACTCAGGAATAATAAGAGATTAATTAATTACAGGTAATTGTCATACGCTGAATTAATTAATGAATGTCTGAAACCTTAAATATGGAGATTAACCAAGTCAATGCAACCCGTTCCTAATAACATGGTAATAAAGGGGTAGGTCAGCATTAATTCTCTGGTGGCATGAATTAATGTTTATTAATTAATTATGTTCTGGATTGAACATGGAATTAATTAATAGGAGGCCCACTTTATTATTTGCATTTGATCCCTGATCTGGCCCAACACTGCTCAGAGCCCATTAGGGTTTATTAAACCCTAATAGCTCATTCTCCAGATCTATATAAATAGATAAATCTCTCATTTTCACACATAAGCTTTTGAAGTTTTCAAAATCAGAAACCCTAGAGAGATTGAGACAGAGTGGACAGCTGTAGATCCGGTAGCGTATCCTCACCAGATTTTCGGATCGAGCAAGTGAACAGATCAGAAGATCAGATCTGTAGGAATACCATCGCTTTGATCGATTCCAGATCCAGATCTACACCATCATCATTGCCATCATTGATCTAGATCTGTAGATCAGTCGCTGGAGTCTCAGGTATTCCTTTGAATCTACGAATTAAATTAAATAGGAGCATGCATAGGACATTTACTGTTTGTCATGATATTTATTTTGATATCCATAAATCGAATCCAGAGTTATAATAAATGGTGATTCGTGTCGCCTATTGTAGACTCAGCTCCTACAAGTAAGTGATGAGCTAGCCAAGCTTAAAGATTAGCATTCCTCCCTTCTTGCAAATTTTAAAAATATTTCTGAGGAATGTGAATCCTTGACAATCAAAATTGCTAAAAAAAAGAAGCTGATTTGCTCTTTGTATTGAAGTTCCAGCAAGGTTGCTGAGGCCTTGAATTGTCAACAAGATTCCTCAGACAAATTAGGCTTATGTTTTAATGTGGATAATAGGAGCAATCATGCATCAACTTCTCAAACTAGAAGCCCAAATTATCATCATTTTAAGAATGATTCTAGTTTAGAAGTTAAGTTGCTAGGAATCCTAACAAAATTTCCAAATTGACCAATCAGGGCAAGGGACAAAAGTCAGTCCCAAAACTGACTTCTGTGATAGAGATCTAATTGACAGGATTTACCAAGATATTTCAAGAAGATTTATTGAAGATATGATTTATCTTGATAAGATTTGGTAGGTAGTTATTTAAGTAATTTTGGATTGTATCTTTTAGATATATTTTGTTTCCTTATTAGATTAGGATTTGATTTCCATATGAAATTAGGGTTTGATTTCCTTATTAGATTAGGATTTGATTTCCTTATTAGATTAGGATTTGAGTTGCCTATATATAGGTCTTGTTATAGAACAAATAATTTTAGTTTTCAGTTAAATAATAATTTTGTGAGTTATTTCTCCAATTCTGAAAAGTCATGAATTTATGTGGATTACCTTGAAATTCAAATTTGACTTATCAACCGGACTTTCACATCCATTTGTGGCATCTTTGATTATATCCTTCGTTGTTGGTTCAATTCGCTTCTTGGGTAGTAGGAGATTCAATCTGGACTACGGTACTTGAAGGTTTTCGAATCCAAAGGTGTTGGATCTTCCCCTGTTATCAACTTTAGTTGCTTCTGCATCGTGTCTGAGTCCATTCGTTCGAGTTCCTGGGCTGCGATCTAAACCTTCCCAGCGAGGATCGTATCATTTTGGCACCAGAGTCAGGTTTCGTTCATCAAATGGGTTGTGTCTTTCTTTTCCTTATCATTTTGGTATCAATATCCAAGTCGTGTCTCTTCTCTTCCTTGTCTTTCAATTTCGTGTGTCTCCATCATTCCCCTCTTCTTCAAAACAACTTGAATTTCTTCAATTAAACTTCATCTTTCAGCCCACATGGATCTCCATCATTCCCCTCTTCTTCAAAAGGATTTGTCCTCAAATCCTCGTCGGTGCTAGATACAATTGACCATCGTACATCACCTTTAGTTGGCTTGTTTGGCGTATTATTATCATCAAATACCGACAATTGCTTGGTCTCATGCATCTTCTTTTTCAAACCAATGGTCCTCACAAAACTGAATTGATCTATGGTCCTCTCAACTTTCTTCTCTACTAGCGTCATTAACTCTGACTCTGTCATCTTCTGCACTTGACAATGGCTTTGGATTCCCATAATTGGACTGTTAATGATAGTGAGTGTATCCGGAACCTCGAATCCTTCATCGTCTTCCATATGACTCTCCAAGGGTGTAGCAACTCTCACCTCCTCTTCTTTTGTCTCTTGAATTGGCTGCAACGACTCAGACTTGGTTGCCACCAACACCTGCTCCACCATTAACATAAGCTTATCAAATGGTGATGAACTCTCTGGTTGATTCTCCCACCTTGCTTGTCTATATCTCATCTTTTTGCTGCCCAAATAATCATCTTCCAATGCATCAAGCCGTTGATGCAACATCTCCATCTCTGACCCGACCATCTTTCTAAAGTCAGATTTCAAAAACTTCATCATATATCTCATCTAAATTCTAGCATCATCATCTAATTTCTCATATTCGATTTTAGACATTCTGCTCATGGAACGTCACAACAAAGCAATAGAACCTGTAGATCTCGTCGAGACATTTCCGATAAGTACAATTATGTTGAAATTGGACACCTGTAGCAAAAGTTATGACCAAAATAGTTTTCTCTCTCTTCTCTCTTTTTTTTCTTTCTTTTATTTTTCTCTTTTTTTCCATGAATTTTTTCCTTTTTTTTGTATATTCTCTCTTTTTTTTTTTTTTGAAATAACAAAATTCAACAAGGAAAATATGGATAAGGAAATATTTAAATAAGGTAATTACCAAATTACTTGGTAATGAAGAAGGAAAATATGGAAAAGGAAATATTTGAATAAGGTAATTACCAAATTACTTGGTAATGAAGAAGGGAAATATGGATAAGGAAGAATTTTAAAAAGGTAATAAAAGATACGGAAGGATTTGATATTATGGAATGATTTGACTAGATATGGATGGAAAAATTTGAATAATTATGGTATGGTATTAATAATTCAAATCTTGACTAACAAGAACCCTAATTTAACGACTCAAAGACATGAAAATATACGAATCAAGAATGACACAAAAGACACGACAGGAAACAAGATAAGACTCGATTTTTTTTAAAAAAATTGACACAATAAACACACAAAATTGAAAGACAAGGAAGTGGAAGGATACGACCTGGATATTGATACCAAAATGATAAGGAAAAGAAAGACAACCTATTTGACGAACGAAACCTGGCTCTGGTGCCAAAATGATACAATCCTCGCTGGGAAGGTTTAGATCGCAGCCCAGGAACTCGAACGAATGGACTCAAACACGACGCAGAAGCAACTAAAGTTGATAACAGGGGAAGATCCAATGCCTTTGGATTCGAAAACCTTCAAGTACCGTAGTCCAGATTGAATCCCAACAAGCGAATTGATTCAACAATGAAGGATATAATCGAAGATGCCACAAACGGATGTGAAAGTCCGTTTGATAAGTCAAATTTGAATTTCAAGGTAATCCACATAAATTCATGACTTTTCAGAATTGGAGAAATAACTCACAAAATTATTATCGAACTGAAAACTAAATTATTTGTTCTATAACAAGGCCTATATATAGGCTAACTCAAATCCTAATAAGAAAATCAAATCCTAATCTAATAAGAAAATTAAACTCTAATTTCATATGGAAATCAAATCCTAATCTAATAAGGAAATAAGATATATCTAAAAGATACAATCCAAAATTACTTAAATAACTAACTACCAAATCTTATCAAGATAAATCATATCTTCAATAAATCTTCTTGAAATATTTTGATAAATCCTGTCAACTAGATCTCCATCATTCTGCCCCCAAGTTTAAAAAAAATTTGACTTCAAAATCAAATAAACCTGAGATGAAGCCGATAATGCCCAAGAAGTTGGTCAAGCAGACCGTCCCTATTGCAAGGAAACCCACTTCAGCAACTAAAACTGAGCTTCGTAAGAAGTCAGTATCATTTTGGGATTCTAGAAATCTGAGGTTTTCTGCTCATACCTCTTATGAGAAGATAATTTATCCGTATAGGAGGAACACCTATACAAGGTCTGAGCACAATCATTTTTCCCTTCCAAGGGCTAGGAAGATGGTACACCCCGGACTTGGTTTCCGAGAATCCAACCAAAACTTAGTTTCAAGAAACTCAGTTTCTGGGAAGTCAGTTCCTAGAAACTTGGTTCCAAGAAACTCAGAAGGTTTTACACACACACTCAATTCCTTCACACATGCATCCGAATAGCATACATTATTATAGAAGGAAGAGAAAAATGGAGAAGGTTGCGACACCTAAGTTTAAGGTGAAGCAAGTATGGATTCCTAAGGGACGGATCCATAAGACTCTCTCGGCAGGACCCACAGAAGCTCGGGTACCTCTTGTCTAACCTTCTTTTTTTTTGTAGGTATAGGGTCGCCAAAGTCAGCTCAAAAAGAAGAATAGAGCGTGGATTTCGGATAGTGGGTGCTCTACCCACATGACCGGAGAAAATGAACTTCTCTCAAACTTGGAAATGGCGAGAGGACCCCATTTATTTTTGGAGATAATTCAAATGGGAGAGTCATAGGCAAAGGATACCTGGAGTACAATGGGATCACCATCAACAATGTGTCCTCAGTCATCAACCTCAGCTACAATCTGTTGAGTATGAGTCAGCTTATCCAATCCGGATATGAGGTGACTTTTGCCGAAGATGACTGTTAGATCAAAGACAAAGACTCCAAATAGACCGTGTTGAAAGGGATAAAGAAATGGAGTCTCTATGTTGTGGACTGGGAGAGCGGATAGCCTGACACGTGCCTTGTCGCAACAAGCTCGTCCCAAGAAGGAGTAAACTGGCTATGGCAAAAGAGGCTTAGCCATCTAAACATTCAATCTATCATGCACCTGGCCAAGCACAAGCTTGTGGAAGGTCTTCATCAGAAAGGATTCTAGAACGAAGAAGGTGTCTGCAAAGCTTGCAAGATGGGGAAAGCAAACCAAAGCTTCATTGAACAATCGCCCCATCACAGCAAGCACAGTCAGGATATTGGAGCTTATTCACATAGATCTATTTGGACCGGTCAAGCCACCCACCATCGGAGGAAAAAGATTCACACTTGTTGTAGTTGATGACTACTCGAGATACACGTGGGTGAGGATGATGAAAACCAAGGATGAAGTGAAGATTCAGCTACCAGAGCTCATCCTTCAAGTCCAGAACAACAAGGGAGTCACAGTAAAGAGGATCCGATCTGACAACGGAACTAAATTATGTAATGGAACTCTTATAGATTTCTGTGCGGATGTTGGCATTGCACACGAGAATTCTGCTCCAAAAACCCCCCAGCGGAATGATTTTGCCGAGCGAAGAAATAGAACACTCAAGGAGGCAGTGAGGACTATGCTTGTTGAAGCATATTTAAAGGAAAGCTATTGGGGAGAAGCCATGATGACGGTGTGCTATACACAGAATAGAAGTGCCATCAACAGTCACCATCACAAAACCCCATACGAGGTCTATCTTAGTGCGCAGGACCTTGAAGGACGTGGAGCTTGGTGATCATGAGATCAAGGATGCCTGTGAGAAACTTAGTTCTAAAAAAGAAAATCCTAATAAAGTTTCTCAGGCTAGATCCATGAATGATCATTTAAGTATTCCAGAGGACCAGACTGGTGATGCAATTGATCTTGCTGAGGCCATAGATTAACTAAGGTATCAATCAAGGGGGAACCTTAGGCACTCAGGAAGAAACTCAGTTTGGCGACCAAGCTGAAACTGAGTTACCACCCCAAGTTGATTTACCTGAAGACGGAGAAATCCATCCTGAAGAGGTTCAAACTTAAGTGAATCAAGAAGATCAAGGAATGCAGATCGTGGAAGTCACCACTGGAGAGAAGAAGGTCCGAGTCAAGAAGCTAAAAACCTAGTTCCTAATCCAGAAGATCTTGATATGGTGGAATCTACTCTAACCTCAGTACCAGTATCGGGTTCAGACGGTACTAACTTTCCTGGAGATTTCATTCAAACTTTAGAGGTCACTCAGCTCCAGAAACCTAAGTGGTTGAGACACCATCCAGAAGAAACCGTGCTTGATAATGTTGCAAACCCAGTACGCACGAAACAAGGAAGTGCATTGCTCACTTGTTATATCTCTCAGAATCCATAGCCCACGAAGATTGGAGATGCTCTAAAGTCAATTGACTGGATCAATGCCATGCAAGAGGAATAAAGTATGGTACTTGGTAGATCGACCAAGAAATCAGTCAGCCATTGACACCAAATGGGTATTCAAGAATAAGAGAGATGAGACCGGGAATATAGTAAGAAATAAGGCAACGCTAGTAGCAAAAAGGGTTATGCCCAATATGAAGGGATCGACTTCGATGGAACCTTTGCTCCGGTAGCCATACTTGAAGCTATCAGACTATTCCTTGCTTAAGTCGCACACTACAACTTCACAGTTTTCCAGATGGATGTGAAGAGTGTCTTTCTAAATGATGAGCTTAAAAGAAGAAGCTTTGAAGAAGGAACCCAGGTTTATAAATTGAGGAAGGCTCTTTATGGGTTTAAGCATGCACCTCGAGCTTGGTATGAGACTCTGTCTCAGTTTCTCCTCAAGAATGGTTTCTAGAAAGGGAAGATCGACACAACTTTTTACAGGATCAAGGATGGTTCAGACATCCTTTCGATTCAGATATATGTCGACAATATTATCTTTGGATGTAGAAACTTGAAGTTATGTGAGAAGTTAGCCCAACTAATGCAAAACAACTTTCAGATGAGCATGATGGGTAAGCTAACTTATTTTCTGGGTCTTCAAGTTATTCAGTCCGAAGGAGGAACCTTCATCAACAAGAAGAAATACAACAAGGACTTGATCAATAAGTTTTTTCCAGAAAAGACCAAGCCCATAAGGAATCCCATGAGCCCAAGTGCTCAGATTAATCTTGATGAAGAAGGAGAAGCAGTCAATCCGACAAGTTACAGAGGAATCATAGGATCTCTGTTATATCTTGATCACTGTAATTTCTACAGATTAATTAAAGAAATAGTGGCAAATAAATTTGTAAACCCTAAGGTTATCGATCCAGGGGAATGAAGCAACGAAAAATCCTAAATACTAAATCAGACGTTCTTAAAATACTGGTTAGGAAAAGCAATTAAAAAGTTTTGGTTGT
>JAPKLW010000438.1:270970-318966 GCA_026898455.1 Plectranthus barbatus
TTGGCCATAACTTCCTCTCCCGAACTCCGATTGACCCGATTCCAGTTTCGTTGGAGAGCTAACTCAAAGCATCATCCATTGCCATGCACCAATAGCCCGAATTCTTCTTGTGGAAAAACTCTTCGCTGCTACTCTAACACGTCACTGCTTTCGCAACGGTTTTCTCATGAGTTTAGGCCTAAAAACCTGCATAAACATCAAAACACACCTAAAACCACCTAATATTGACATCATGCATAAAATATATATATAAACTCAATAAAACTACATAAAATAATATAAAAATAATATAGATAAGTGAGTGAAATAACGAGCTTATCATATCTCACTGCAAGTAGGCCAAACATTTCTTACTCAGTTGGATTATGTGCGAGGTTTCAAGCCAATCCAAAGAAGTCGCACATGTAAGCTTCAAGAAGAATAGTGAAATACCTTAAAGAGACAGAACTGACGAGCTTACTCTTAATGCCTATTTAAATTCAGATTTTGGTGGATATCGTATCGATCGGAAGAGCACAAGTGGAACATGTCAGTTCCTAGGACACAAGCTTATAAGTTGGTTAAGTAAGAAGCAGTATTTAGTGGCCACATCAACGATGGAAGCTGAGTATGTTGCTGCCACAAGTTGTTGTGCTCAAGTGTTGTGGATCAAGCAACGATTACTTGATTACGAAGTCGAGACGGGGTGTGTTCCAATTTATTGTGACAATAGCAAATGATATTGCATCACAAAGAACCCATTACACCACTCCAGTACCAAGCATATTGATATTAGACATCATTTCATCCGAGACCATGTCAAGAAGAAGGACGTGTCCGTAGAGTACATTTGTACTAAAGATCAACTAGCGGACATCTTCACCAAACCACTTCCTAAAATTCAATTCAAAGAGCTATACATCAAATTTAGTTTGCTGGAATTTGATGAGATTGCTATCAAAGAGGAGTAGATGCAGAATAAAACTAAGTCCAAACTCTTAGTTTTCTGATTTTCTTGTTATCTCTCAAATTCTAAGTATGATGAAGGTGATACTTACTGAAACTGAGTCCCGGCCCAAATCATAAGAAAAGACTCAAGTGGTGTTACCAACAAAATCCTGATGGTATGAAGATCGAAGGAAACTATGTCTGAAGACGACAGATGCGGATTAAGACTGAGTTCAAACTCTCTGTCTTCAAACCTGATTTGATTCTCAGTATGGAGGTTCCATACTTAGTCAAATTTTGAAGAGAAGTGTTAAGTGGTGTCTATGCAAGAAGGTGAAACTTACTTTCAACTAAGTTTCAGTATGGATGACATGTGTTCAGTATGGGTCTCCAACACTTAGCCAAATCTCGGAGAGTTTGGTGGACCATACTAACTTTTCAAGAAAAACCAAGTTTAGGTTTCAACACTTAGAAGTTTTTTAAGGAAGGATGCGGAATTAAACTAAGTTCAAAATCTCAGTTTGGAAACTGACTCTTAGCCAGTATAGAAAAATAAAGGCGGGGATTCAAATTCAAATGTTTAACTTATCCAATACGACGCATTAAATTTGTATCAGGCGGCGATGAATCAGCGAATGCCATGTGGACAATGTCACTCCCCTACGTCAATCAAGTCAAATCCCACGACGTACATCACAGGCACAAGTCATCTCAACCGTCGGTGATTTTCAAGAAACCGATAGGATTTCACGGTACTTAATATTAAACCATCAAAATATTTATTCATCAAAAATGTTCTTTCTTGTTATAAATAGTGTTAGGGGAACCGACAACTCGACATTAGTATGATATTGTTTGCTTTGGGCATCACAAGCCCTCACAGTTTTGTTCTCGAGTATTTATCCAAAAGGCCTCATACTAATGGAGTTGGGTGGACTCTTATATAGAAGGAGTTCCTTCATTCTCTCCCCGATGTGGGACATGGGCTTGCCAAACCCAACATTCCTCCCCTCAAACCCAAGGACCACAATCTCGTGTCCTTCCCCTCGATCACAATTCATCTTGCATCACTGTCAACTAACGGGACGCGCCGCCTGACCACCACTGTCAGGAAGCTTTTGACAGAAGGCACCCATTGTATCGAGGTTTGTTGATGGCTTCCTCCCCTCGAGCCTTGATCCATCTCAACTCATCTTGAACCACCATAAATCAACGGGACCCGCCGCCTGACCACCACTGTCAGGAAGCGTTCGACACAAGGCACCCGGAGACGATCCCCACTCGAATTGAGGGCTTCTCACATTCACTCCAGAGTCCACCACCCCGTCGGTCCCCCAAACCCTGCTCGAACCAGGGTACCACGTATTCGTCCCGCGTTCACCGCACCAATCTGTTGGGGGAACCAACAATTCGACATTAGTATGATATTGTTCGCTTTAGGCATCACAAGTCGTCATGTTTTTGCTCTCGGGTATCAACCCAAAAAGCCTCATACTAATGAAGTTAGGTGGACTGTTATATAGAAGAAATTCCTTCATTCTCTCCCCGATGTGGGACATGGGCTTGCCAAACCCAACAAATAGGGTTCTTCTTTGTCTTCCTTGCGAAGACATTTTTCATTGTCGAACTCTTCCTTCCAAGGGAGTACTTCAAATATCGTTCATCTCTATCCTTCAATCTGGTCTCAATGGCGAATGAGCCCAAGCCACCTGATATATACTCATCTATCCTTTTTTGGTGCGATCAAAGAGGGGGAATAGAAGTATGGAAGGTGCAGAAGACATCAAAAATTTTGAGCATCGCAGTCAACTTAGTACCTCGAAGGAGCAGAAGAAATCAGAAGATCCAAGCTTTTCCTCAGGTACACTGCTCAATACTCATAGTGACGTGCCAAATGCAGGAGGCTGGGCATAAAATCGCTTACCTTTGCTTCTTGCTCTAATTGAAACATACTATAAGCATGCTTTTCATTATGATAAACAAATTAATACTTGAAGTTTTCGTTGCATGAAGAAAAGACCCAACATTTTTCAGGCTTCAGCTTGTTTTTTCGATGTATGTATGATTTTTGTCTTGTCTATATATGCATATAATCGTAGTTTTTTAGATTAGACATAGATTGAACGATGCAAATCTAAAAGAAATCATAATTACCAATTGAAGATTCAATCTTAATATCTGTAAATAAGATACAGATTGAATGGTTTACAATTACCAATTGAAGATTCAATCTTAATATCTGTAAATAAGATACAGATTGACTGGCGTAAACGTAAAAAGTAAAACGTATTTAATGTTTTATTTCAATTTTTATGTTTTTTTAGATAAAATAATAAAAAGAACTGTATGGATCTAAAGAAAATTGTAGTATACGATTGCAATTTAGGGGGCGTTTGGTTTAATTGTCAGGAATCACTATGGGTATGGATTTGATAGTAGAGGGAATGGGTATGGGTTTGATTTTTGGGAATTATTCCCAATTCTGATGTTTGGTTTACTAGATGAGTTTTGGAATCATTTTTAGGGGTATGGGTTTGATTTTTGGGAATTATTCCCAATTCTGATGTTTGGTTTACTAGATGAGTTTTGGAATCATTTTTCAATTCTGATGATTTATTTTTTAAGTTTATAGGTTTATAATATAACTAAATTGTTATACAAATAATAATTAATTTAACAATAAAAAATAACAAAATAAAATCATATTAAAACAAATAAATAATCTATTTATCTTATTATTTGTTTTATAAAATATAAAATTAAGATAAAAAATAAATGATTGATTTTATAATAATAATAATATTATTATAATAATATATTAAAAAGAATAATATATAATTATAATAACATATAATACTATAAATAATATAATTATGAAAAACATTAAAAAAGAAAAAAGAAAAAGTAAATAAATCAGAAAATAATTATAAATAAAATGAAATAAAAATAAGAAATAAATGATTAATTTAATAATAAAAAATTAAGAAAATATAATCATATTAAAATAAATAAATAATATATTTATATTCTTATTAATTTTATAAAAATATAAAATTAAGATAAAAATAAATAATTAATATAATAATATTATTATATTAATATATTAAAAAGAATAATATATAATATTATAAAATAATATAATTATCAAAATATTTTAGATTAATATTATAAAAATAAATAAATAAGAAAATAATTATAAAATAATATGAAATAAATAATTTTGGTAATAATATATGGGAATGAAAATGAAAACCCACCATTTTGGAGGGTTTTGGTGATTCCCAAGTGTTTGGGAATCATTCCCATATTTTCATTCACATACCCTTTAACCAAACAGTGGTTTTCGGAATCATTTCATTCCCTCATTCCGAAACCCACCAACCAAACGCCCCCTTAGTCTTTCAGGTCGATAATTCATACGAAAAATTGAGTAATATGATTTTGTAAATTAAGTTATTTAATATTTATTCAAAATATTTCTAAGTTTATTAAAAAGATTAAAATATTTATAATTATTAATGTAATATAATAATTCCATAAAGACGAATAAAATGAATGTAGAAGAAAATGAAATTATAAAAATATATTTAATTGAAAAAATAAATATTAGATAGAGATAGAGGACAGGTAGGTGGTGGAACAGAATGAGAAATTAAAGCTGAGCAAAGCAATAAAGGAAAAAGCTTCCACCCCCATCACTCTCTTTCACCATTTCAACTCCTCTTTATTGCCACCACCAACCCATTCCCACTCTTCCACCAACTTTCCTTTATATATTTCCTTTTTTTCCCATCAAATCTTTTAATTTATTAATTTAGGTACATCACCTTTTTCAATTTTTCTTACCTCCAAATTCTTCGTTTCAATTAATTTCAAGCTATTGCTATTTACTCATAAATATATAAGTGTGTTAGCTCAAAAAATAAAACAATTTCCATTTTAGGTATTCACTTACCCTATATTAATTAATATATTGTATTAAAAATGTTTCAATTTACAATGATAGTGGTACCTTTCCTTAAAAAGTAAAATTTGAAAGATTGAGTGAATCCTAATATAATACTCTCTCCGTCCTGCTAGAATAGGCCCACTTACTGAATTCGGCGTCCCAACTAAATTGACTCCTTTCCGAAAATGGTAATTTTATCACGCTTAACAATAAAATATTCATTCCACTAACTCATTCTATACTCAAAACTCTTAATATTCGTGCCGAAAAGAAAGGGGTCTATTTAAACGGGACGGAGGGAGTATATAATCAACCGATTGTAATTGTAATGATGGATATCATTAATAACGGTTGTCAATTTGAGATATAAATAATTTCAAACTATGTTTAAAATGATGTGTCGAAATATTTCATATTGACTGGTATATTCTTTTTTTTACAAGTTTGTTTTGTAAATGTGAATTAGATCTTAATATTCGTCAATTTGAAATATAATACTACACGATGTGTTGAAATGGATGATGTATTCATCTTCTTATAAAGATAAGTCGATCCTAATATATTTATTGCTCCCCCCCCCCCCCCCTCCCCGAAATGCACATATTTGATTTCTCAATATTTTCGGTTTGTTTCCTTAAAATGTGGATTATATTGGTAGGATTTTTTTAGTGAATTTAACTGCAATTTCTAGTAAAAGATTTTCTAATTTTATTTTTAGGAATAATTGAAGATTAATTTGGTAGTTAGGTAAGAAGAAGTATTAATTTTTTGCAGTTGAACATGGACAGGAGAAACGAAATAATGAAGAAAGCTGTGAAGGAATGTGGATAGAAAGCAAAGAATATGCTTTATTAATTGCACTTCAAGTTCAGAATCCTCCATTAATTCCCTTCATCTCTCTAGTCGCTTTCAGCTGCTTTATTATTCATATCGTTAATCGAAAAAACATTTTTAGTGAAAGTTTCCATTTCAATTCTATTCATATACGTCAATCAAACAAATTAAGAGATTATAAATTGGAGCTTCACAAAGATATTTAGGTGTGTACTATTTTCACATTTATGAAAACTGTTAGAAAATAAAATTTGAGAAATGCAAGGTTAATTTTCTTAATTAGTTTACGCGTAATGACTAATGAGGTTATTGGTTGTAGTGTGATAGCTTATATTCTAATCAAGTGTGTTATTAGGAATTCCCAATTGATGGTAGGTTGGTTGTCTCTTGTTGAGATTTGAATATATATTTTTGAATAATGTGTTTATATAAATATAAAAGTTGTTTAATCAGCAAAATTATGTTGGAAGGATGTGATAATTGTGATTATTGAGTAAATGATCGTATTATTATATTAAGTCTATGTTTTAAGAAATATTTTTTGTTGTTACTTGGTCAAAATAATTACCCTAAATAATGAAGACATCAGCTAGCCCATTAGTGAATCCAGCGAAGTTAAAGTCCGCTAAAATTGAATCTAACTAAAATTCGATAAATCTATAAAAAAGAGAATATTTATTTGAACAACATATGATAAAAACCCGTGAGGAAATAAGGAAAAGATATACATAAATTTTGAAGTTTTTTTACACAAATCTTAGAGTTAAGGAAGTATTACTCAACTTTAAAGATACTTTCTATATATATGAGGATATGAATGCCTTTTATTCATATATGAATTAACGTAGAATTTTAAATAAAAAAAATAGAATGTCCTTAGCCAAGAAATTAAGACAAAAAATTGCATTAGGCGCGCCTAAACGATTTAGGCGGGTTTTATCTATATCCAAATGGGTTCACCCGTCCCAAATAGGGTTTATTAATCCCCAATTAGGGTATATTAAATGGGTTTGGTTTGGGTTAATGGATAAAACTCGCCTATACCCAAATGGGTTCATCCATCCCAAATAGGGTTTATTAATCCACAATTAGGGTATATTAAATGGGTTTGGTTTGGGTTAATGGATAAAACCCGCCTAAACCGTGTAGGCGTGCCTAACCTGAGACATTCCATAAATTAATTAAACATTTTGACTCATATATATAGTATGATTTATAAAACAAATAAACACGAACAAAAATTATGTTTAATATTTCAATCTTTGATACTCTATTCTAAACCATTGATGCTATCAATTCAATAGCTGAGATACAATCCTATGTAAATTAAACTTTAATTTTATATATATATATATATAGAGAGAGAGAGAGAGAGAGAGTAGTGATCATATAATAATAGGATTTCCCGTGTTAAATGAGAAAATATCTCAGCCGTTTAAAATCTCAATCGACGGCACAGATTAAGCCCGTCCCTTCCAATTTTCGATGTATATTTTGCACATACTCAATTCATAAAAGGGTAAGATAGTAATTGTCTTCTCTATTTAGATCTAAACACACTCTCTCTCCTAATTTTTTCTTTCCTCCCATTATAATCAAACGATTATATCTTTCTCGATTCAAATCTATTTTTTACGAATCATATATCAAATTAAAGGTATTCTTACGACGATTCATATGATATCCATATTGAATATGTTAAATTTAGAAGATTCACACGAAAATCTTGATTTCATATTCAGCTGGTATATGTTCTTCATTATATTTACGTCCAAAATGCATCAATTACGCATAAAAAATGTTCCTAAATATTTGCATTTTTTGCATCAAATGATGCATTATTAACTTGAATAAGATGCATTTTTATTCTAAAGCATATGCATTTTTGTATTCATATTGAGTGCATTTTTTGCATTGATTATATGTTGCAGTTTTATGCCTAAAACATTGCATTTTTTACTTTGAATGTATGCATATTATGTTTTATGAACTGCACGAAATGAAATTCTTGAAAATATATATTTTACATTTTTGCCCTTTTATGCATTGAGTATGTGCAAAATATGCATCGAAAATTGGAAGGGACGGGCTTAATCTGTGTCGTCGATTGAGATTTTAAACGACTGAGATATTTTCTCATTTAGCACGGAAAATCCTATTATCACCTAATCACTACCTAATATATATATATTCACTATTATCAATTACTTTACACTGACATTGCATTGATCTCATAAAGTAAATTTTTTTAGCTTAGTCTGCCCATGATCAAATGTTCAATTGATTTTATTCAAGCTGCCAGTAATTATTAAATAATCAAGATTATTAAAAATTTTGAATGACAAAAAATATTCCACGTTGATTTTCTTGGTAATCCCTTCCCTCCCTATCCTCTAATGTGATATTATATATCATTTGTATGGTTTTCATAGATGTCACATACATTTCTTTAAAGCAAAAGTAATTGTACATTATTATTCCCAATGCATGAGATTTATCTTTCCCTTTCCAAATAATAATGGGTGTTGCTAAATGGACATAATGTAGTTGGCCAAAATTTGACCATAATGTATTAATTAGTGTAATTAATTATAAATGAAACATGAATGTACAATATTGCCCATAATATAAATAATGTATAAAATGTTAAAATTATATGAAACCTTTCATCTCCTTCGTACCAAATAATTAATAAAAAAAAAGTTATACTTATTTGCTTAAATAAATTGAGAGTTTCAAAAATTGTCAATGTTAAAACAATCAATTAAATAATAAATTATTATAAAAACAATTTTAAAAAAATACTCCATCCGTCTCACTCCAATTGTCCCTCTTTCATTTTTCGTACGTTCTACTTCAATTGTCCACTTACCTAAAATGGAAATTAATACACACTCATTAATAAAATATTAATTTCATCTATCTCTACCGCATTGGTTATTGTGCCAAATCCCATGGGAACAATTCCCATGGGACGGAGGGAGTATTACGTTATTTTGCAGATTAATGCAACAAAAAAATATGATATTTTAAAAAATATTACTTTATTTTATAGTCTAAAACATCAAATATATGGCATAATGTCAATATCTTATTACTAAAAACTATATAACAAATTATTTATCAACATTTTATTTTTATCTTCTATTCATCAAACAAAATAAGAATGTATTATTAAATCTTATAATACAATTAAGGATGTCAGTTTAGCCCGAAACATGCGGGTTGGCCCGATTAACCCGAGCCAAAATGTGGGTTAGGGTCGAAAAATTTTGATCCGAAAAAAATTTAGCCCGAATAATCCGAGGCCCGATAGGGCTGAACCCAAAACCCGACGGGTTGGCCCGATTAATCCAATTATTATTTTTATTAATATATTTATAATAATTATAGTACTAAAATCTACTTTTGATTTTTAAGATCATATTTATTAGTTAGATTTTAAGTTATATAATTTTATTTAGTTCAAATAGTATTCAATACGTAGTTAAGTTTAATTACTTATGAATTTATATACAATGTTCGACCGCATTTTGAATTCATATATCCGTTAGAGACAAATTGAATCTTGTCCAATCAGAAGTCTCTGTATAATTATAGTGATCGACATGTAGGTGGTGCTTTTCCAGAAATCCTGCACTTGCTCCGCTTTTAGGGACATTGATAACGACTGTTCACCTTTTGTCAGAACGGAAGTTTGTGGTCAGTCTGAGGTATCAAGACTAATAAGCTCGCAGAAATCTCGGGGGTTGTTGAAGATATGCTGCAACAACCCCGATAAAGTTGTAGGTCGATGCTCAACAACTCCAACGCGCATCCCGGAAACCCAAACACTACCATATCATCTATAAATAGGCCTTTGTAAGTCAAAATCCGGCATCTAGCATTCGATATTAATATTCTCTTAATTAATCACGTTCTAGCTACTCATAAGTTTATTGTTGTGCTCGGTATTGCTCCAGCTGGAGTTCGATCAAGCTTTTTGTGACATTAGAATAGGTTTTGATTGCATTGTATTTATTTATTTAGGAGCTTATTAATATTGGCGTATTGCGAATATGTGCTTGTTTATTTCTTACGCATTGTTTCGTCATTAATCATTATCTCGTCGATCCATTTTTTTGTGTTATTTGATTATCGAGTTTCTGGGACCTCGTATTCGTACGAAACGAACATCAACAATATTTATATAATTATTAAAAATTATCTTATAAATAAATTACATTCAGTTAACAAATATTAACCACAAGAAATTTAGAGGTGGTTATTAATTAATAAATTTTTAAAAAAATATCTGATTGATTAATTATTTTGATCTATATTAAATAATTATAAGTTTAAAAATTTATGAAATTTTTCATTAAATATTATTCAAACTTAAAATAAATGTAAATAGTTAGAAAATAAATTATATGAATAATAATTGATAGTTTTTTGTAACAATAAACTGTGTACTATTGTTTCCAAAATTTCGAAATTTATCTAATTTATAGTAATTACTTTTAAGAATAAAAATTATATATCAACGTTACTATCATCATTTATAAAAATAAAAAATAAAGGTAAAATAGAAATTAGAAACATGACATTAAATAATAGATTATAAGAATGATAAGGGTAATTTTGTAAGAAAATTGTAACATTTAATGTACTTTAATGCTGTATTAATTTCAAAATCATCAAAATTACTAATAAATTCATATGTGACTTGACCATATTATGTCCAAATAGCATTATCCAATAATAATTATTTATGAGCGCACTCACCGCAAGGATAATAGAGCTTATGATAATAATTTAGTCTTGCATTGCCATAAATACATACTCCCTCTGTCCCAGATACTCGCAACGTATATTCCTTTTTGGTCCGTCCCAGGACACTTGCAACAATTTCTTTTTTGAAAAGTTTTAATTAATTAATCATTCATTAACCCTACTCCACTATCTCTCTACTAACCCTACTAATCCTACTCCACTATCTCTCCTAATTACTTTTTCTTAATTTCCGCGCCCGGTCAAACGTCTAAAGAGATCCGGGACGGAGAGAGTATTTGTTTTAATATGCTTGAGTATATATGTTCATTTTCAAAACAATTTATTATTTAAAGATCCATTTCATAATAATCTTCATTTAAAAATCCATTTCATATATAATTCTCATATTGAAGTCAAATTTAGGTGTTCTACTAAACTTTAATCCTATTATTGCCATGTAATGAGATATTAATAAAATCAGGGAAGGTCTTGAGTTAGGCAGACTTAAACGATTTAGGCGGGTTTTATCCATTAACCCAAGCCCAAACCCATATAATATACCATAATTGGGAATAATAAACCCTATTTGGGATGGGTCAACCCATTTGGGTAGGATAAAACCCGCCTAAACCGTTTAGGCCTGCCTAACGCAAGTTTTTGCCATAAAATCATAATCAAATTAATGCAAATACAAAAGTAAAATAATCAAAGCCACGCCTAATCAGTCTTAATTATTCCATCATTCAGACTAAACAAGTCGTCATGGATAAGTTAATATTTCAATGTAGGTTTACTCAAGTATTGATGTAACTTATTTTAATCTTAAGTTTATTTTAGAATTTTCGGTTTAGAAATAAAAATAATAATTTAATTATCAATTTAGGATTTAAAATATGAGTTTTGAATTGTGAATTAATTTTTTGAATTATGAATCAAGACTTAAACTATCTTTAAAATTATGAATATATGATACTCTTTTTATTTTTATCTTTTTGTCCAAGTAGGGGGAACTTGAGGAAGGACCGGTTTAAGATATTTTATTCCGAAAACTTTAATACAAGAAATGCCCACGATCCTTAAATGCTATGATGTATGGTCCATGAAAAAGTTAATAAATCAAAATTTTCTTAGGATTGTTTGTTACCTCTATAAAATAAGATTTTTTTCGAGTCCTGAGGCCAACAAATAATCTTATCGAAGAGTATGCCATTTTAATTAAATAACCAATTGAAAAGCATTTCTAATCGTTCAATAAAGTAAATCATGTTATAAATATAGCAATTTATGCTTTAAAGATTACTTAAATCTTTTATTAATAGGATGTCCCTATAAATATCTATGAGTTACTTGATTTATTACACTCGATCAGAAATAATAAAACAATTCCTCCTTTTTCTTTTCAATGCTCTTCTAACTTTCATTTAAAAAAAAAACTGTTTTCTGCATATGTAATCTAAGATAAAATTCTCAATTTATAACAAATCTCAATTTACAAATTCACGATAATAAATGAATCCCCACTCCGAAATCTAATTTAAATCTACTCTCTAGCTAACATCTCAATCTACTCTAGCACAACATCAAATAAAGTCACGCTTATCAAAATAATATCATGTTTTTTACTCATAAGATTTTTTTTTCTCTTGTTTTTTGAAATTAAGATATACTATAAGAAATGTCCCTCGGACTAATGAAAATCATTTTTAGGGTGAGAATCTATTAGTGATTCAATTTGTTACGGTATAATTCATATTTGATCCATTTATGGAGATCAATATGTTAAGCGCAATCATGAATATGCATGATAACTACATGACCATGATTAGAATTCAATCCAATAAACACGATAACAGTCCCATAAGAATTTAATCCGATAAATGCGATAGGAATTCGATAAAAATGCAATATGAAGAAAAATAATAAAATTCTTGAACTATTGAATAATTAGAAATAAAATAAATATATTTCAATTAATTTGTTAATGAATATTGATATGTGATCCGATTAATGATTATCTAATCTAAATTCAACACCAAATTTTCAAGTGCTCAGCATGTTGTTTTAATAAGAATCCAAATTTAATAAAATTTGATCTAAATTTATTATTATTATGTAAATTTGTGTTACACTATTGTGAAAAATTATCACCCTCTAGCCATTTCCCTATAAGTCTATATTTTTGCTAAATAATAATAATAATAATAATAATAATAATAATAATGTTTCCTAGGAAGACTAAGGACGAATAAAAATAAAAATATATAATGACTTTTTAATTTGACCTTAAAGGTGCCATATACTTAGGGGTGTAAATGAACCAAACTGTTCGTGAGCTACTCGGATCCCGACTTGATAAAAGTTCGTTCGAGTTTGTTTATTAAACGAACCAAACTTGAGCATCATAGTATTCGACTCGTGAGCTCGTGAGCAAGCTCGTTAGCTAAAATTAGTAAGAAATATAAAATAATTTTATAAAAATAATATTTTCATGATTTAAGAGTAACAATAATGATAAATCTTTTTAATAATGAAAAAATTAAGAATTTGAAAATGAATATGATATTAATTTTAGAATAAATAACTTTTTTCTTCAAAATAATAAGGGAAATTTAAAATATATTCTAAATTTAGAAAGTTCGCTTATGTTCGATAAAAGCTCGATAAAGTTCGTGAACATCAAAGTATTCGATAAAAAAGCTCGAAGCTCGACTCAAAACTAAACGAATCAAACTTGAGCACGACTCTACTCGACTCGACTCGGTTCGATTACACCCTAAAATAATATACGAGTATATGATATACGAGTATTTTTAGGGAAAATTTAATTTTTTTCATAAGCCCTGGCCCCATCACAACGTATTGTCCACGTAGGCGGGAGCTGATCCCGTAATAATATGCCACGTGTCCAACATTAATGAAAGCGCCCCCCGCCCTCGGCTCTGCTTTTCCTTCCCACTCTACTTTTTTTTTTTTCCGTTGATAAATGCACGTCTCTCTCTCATCTGCAGCAATAAAGTTGAGAGAGAGAGCGAGAAAGAGTGAGAGAGAGAAGGCTCCTCAATTGCCTCACTGGCTTGTCGCTTGCCGGGAACTACCACCGTTTACCACCCATTTCCGGCAGGTATATCCGGCAACACTACTTCATTTTGCTGGAGAGCACTCTGGCGAAGTAGTTTTCTCACATTTGCGTTCTATCCTTTCCTCGCAGATCGAAACTACTTTCTCTTGGATTCCAAAATCCAGCTGTTTCCTCCCGAGCACCTAAACCTCTATATTTATGTTTTCACTATCTCTCCTTGTTTCTTTGCCTCGATTTTTTCTTCTGGAGAAGAGGTTACACCTAGTGTGATTTGGGGACTTTCTCGGGGCTGCTGTTGCTAATGTCGGTTTTAGGTTTGATTTACTAGGGCCTTTTGTTTTATATTTGTTTTAAGTTTTGTGCGAATTTGTCTTCTGGTCTCAAATTTTAACCGTTCGTAGCCGAAAGTGGCGAAGCAAATTTGTAAACTAATTAAATCACCAGTTTCTGGCTAAATCTCCTTTGCTTCCTGCAAGCTATTGAGGATTTTGCGTCGGAAGTTTGGGTTGTTTAGGGTATTTGTCGGAGTTTAAGAATCAGTTACCGTTTCATCTCCATTTCACATTCATCCTAGCGGTTAGGTTGCAATTTTTTATTTTTTTTTTCGCTGTAAAGGGGGGGGATTAAGAGTTAATTTGTTGGTTTTTCTCAAACTGAGCAATGCCTTAACATATCCATATTTCAGCGATTTAGTTGAAAATGAGGAGACTTGTTTGTCTTGTATTTCTTTTATTTTGCGTTTGCCCAACTCCGTTGTTGGTGGAACCGTTGAGCCCTTCTTTGAATGATGATGTTCTTGGGTTGATTGTGTTCAAAGCTGATATTCAAGATCCTGATGGGAAATTAATCTCTTGGAATGAAGACGATGATAGCCCATGTAACAATTGGGTTGGGGTAAAATGTAACCCCAGATCCAACAGAGTTTCTGATCTTGTTCTAGATGACTTCGGCCTCTCGGGGAAGCTAGGCAGGGGCCTTCTTCAATTGCAATTTCTGCGGAAGTTATCCCTCGCGAGGAACAATTTTACTGGGAGCTTGAGCCTCAGCTTTGCTCAGCTGTCTGATCTGAGGGTTCTGGATTTGAGTGAGAATGGTTTATCAGGGGAGATTCCAAGTGATTTCTTTAGCCAATGTGGATCTCTTAGGTCAATTTCATTGGCTAAAAACAGGTTTTCAGGGCCTATTCCTGAGAGTTTGGGCTCTTGCTCAACCCTTGCTTCGCTCAACCTCTCGGGCAATCAGTTTTCGGGGGCATTGTCAGTAGGAATGTGGTCAATGACGGGGCTAAGGGCGCTTGACTTATCTGATAACGCATTGGAGGGTGAAATTCCCAAAGGGATTGAAAGTATGAACAATCTGAGGGCGATAAGCTTGAGGAGTAATAAGTTTTCTGGCGAAGTGCCTGATGGGATTGGGAACTGTTTGTTGTTGAGGTCATTGGATTTGAGTCGAAATTCTCTATCTGGTGGGCTTCCAAGCACAATACAGAAGCTATCCCTGTGCAGCAATTTAGTCTTATGTGGAAATGGTTTCACATGGGAGGTTCCTGAATGGATTGGAGAAATGAGAAGCCTTGAGACCCTTGATGTTTCTGAAAACAATTTTACCGGCCAACTTCCTGTTTCTCTGGGGAAGCTCCAGTCTTTGAAGAATTTTAATGTATCCAACAATGCCCTCACTGGAAGCTTACCTGAGTCCATGAGCAATTGTATAAACCTTCTTGCTTTAGACATTAGTCACAATGCTTTTTCTGGTGATGTTCCTGCATGGGTGTTCAAACTTGGATTGCAGCAAGTTCTGTTTTCAGGCAACAGATTAAGTGGGAGCATTCATGATGCTTTTGTTTCGTCACCGGAGAACTTTCAGAAAAAGCTTGTGATTTTGGATGTCTCCCAAAATGTGCTATCTGGTGCTATTCCAGAAGCTCTTGGTAATTTCGTTAACTTGCAGTTCCTAAGTATGGCCAGGAACTCATTCATGGGCAGCATTCCATCGAGTATTGGACAGCTGAAAACTTTAAAATTTCTTGATTTGAGTGAGAATGAGTTAAATAGCAGCATTCCTTCGGATGTTGGAGGACTCAAATCCCTTGATGAACTAAGACTCGAAAAGAACTCACTGTGGGGCTACCTTCCTTCGTCAATTGGAGATTGCAGTTCACTGAAGTCTTTGTAAGTTTTCTGCTTGGTTTCATTCATGATCTTATCATTTGTGCTACTACATTTTTTCTTTCTTCTTCACTTTCCTCTAGGTTGTGCCTCTTTTTGCACTTTTCTTATTTGTTAGGCGATGGTGCAATAAACTAATGGTTGGATATTAACTGCACTTTGAGATTTGGCTTTGAAACAAGAGTGCCTGAGATTATTCATTGTGAAAATGTATGTGCTTTTTTACAGTATCACTCACTAGTGATGGTTCACAAAATCTGCTAGTTATAAAGATGATGGAGTACTGATGCAGTTTGTTAAGTTCAAATATCTATTGCTCGTCTAATAATATTTGTTCACTCTGGTTAAATCTCAGGTACCTTGCTCATAATGAAATAACTGGTCCTATTCCTGCTTCCCTGTCAAAGCTCTCATATCTGCAAAATGTGGACTTCTCTTTCAACAAGCTTACTGGAACCATCCCGAAGCAGCTGGCAAATCTTGTGCACCTTCAGTTATTTAACATTTCACACAACCAGCTGCAAGGTGAGCTGCCGGCTGGTAGTTTTTTCAACACCATTGCTCCATCGTCTGTTTCTGGCAACCCCTCACTTTGTGGAGCGGCAGCCAATAGAAGTTGCCCTACAGTCCTTCCCAAACCGATTGTGCTCAATCCAAACTCTACTGATGCAACATCTACTACCATTGCTCCAACTTTTGCTCGGGGAAAGAAAATCCTCAGCATTTCTGCTCTTATAGCGATTGGTGCAGCAGCTGCCATCGTCATCGGTGTTATTACTATCACTGTTCTTAATCTTCGTGTACGCTCTTCCATGACTCACTCTGCTGTGGCTCTTACTTTCTCTGGTGGTGATGACTTCAGCAAGTCACCGTCCACCGACGGAAGTTCTGGGAAGCTTGTCATGTTTTCGGGTGATCCTGATTTCAGTACTGGGGCGCATGCTCTTCTGAATAAAGATTGTGAACTTGGCCGCGGAGGATTTGGGGCTGTCTACCGGACCATGCTCAAGGATGGGCGGTCTGTTGCCATCAAGAAGCTCACTGTTTCTAGTCTTGTCAAGTCCCAAGAAGAATTTGAAAGGGAAGTGAAAAAACTGGGAAAAGTTCATCATGCCAACCTCGTCGCGCTTGATGGTTATTACTGGACTCCCTCATTGCAGCTTATCATTTATGAATATGTCTCTGGTGGAAATTTGTACAAGCATCTCCACGACGGATCTGGTGAAAGCTACATGTCATGGAACGAAAGATTCAACATCATTCTCGGGGCTGCTAAAGGATTGGCTCATCTGCACCAGATGAATGTAATTCACTACAACTTAAAATCAAGCAATATACTGATTGACAGTTCCGGAGAAGCTAAGGTTGCAGATTATGGTCTGGCAAGGCTGCTGCCAATGCTAGATCGGTATGTGCTGAGTAGCAAGATTCAGAGTGCTCTAGGGTACATGGCGCCTGAATTT
The DNA here is from genome assembly GCA_026898455.1 of Plectranthus barbatus. NCBI lineage: Eukaryota > Viridiplantae > Streptophyta > Magnoliopsida > Lamiales > Lamiaceae > Plectranthus > Plectranthus barbatus. Next base: position 288,146 of record JAPKLW010000438.1, read on the forward strand.
GCATGCAAAACTGTCAAGATAACTGAGAAGTGTGATGTGTATGGTTTTGGCATACTGATTTTGGAGATAGTCACCGGGAAGAGGCCCGTCGAGTACATGGAGGACGATGTTGTGGTGCTTTCGGACATGGTGAGGGGAGCGCTGGAAGAAGGTAAAGTGGAGGAATGCGTTGATGGGAGATTGCAAGGGAAGTTCCCGGCTGAGGAGGCAATCCCGGTTATGAAACTAGGGCTGATTTGCACGTCGCAGGTGCCGTCAAACCGACCGGACATGGCAGAAGTAGTTAACATATTGGAGCTGATCAGATGCCCTTCAGAGAGCCAGGATGAGATGGGAGATTCAAGCTAACTGTTAGGAACTCAAAATGTGGTATTCTTTCCCCCTTTCGTATTTGACAGAATTTTTGGTGCAGTAGAGATATGTCTGTAATTCCTTCATGTTATTGCACTTGGATTTCGCTATTTTCGCCCATTTCGGACGTTTCTATTCTTATTTGCTTCCTCATTCTTGCTTCATATTTACTCCCTTGTTTCTTTCGAATTTTGGTGTTCTCTCTCTCTCTCACGCACTCACTAATTGGTATGGTTAAGTGATAATGAATGAAGAATGTTAGAGACGTGAAATTTAAATTCTAATAGAGCTGCAAATCCAAAGTGATGTTTCAAAGAAAAATATGATTTGATTCTGAGTGAAAACTAGTTTATTCGAATTAAGGTCGGCCATATCAATTAGGTTTTGTGTAAAAATGAGGATAATAATGAATATATTTGAACATAATTATAAATTTGACTGAATTCAAAGTTCATGATATTATTTATCATTTGCTCAAGTCAAAAAGTAGCAATTGATAGAGTCTTATCTCAATGTTTTCAAGATTCATCTAGTCTCCACTCCCAAGCAAGTAATCTGAGTTGTGAATATAAAATGATTAAGTGTGAGAAGGTATCGGGAGAGAGAGAGAGAAGGGAATCCCACCTTTTCTTATTCTTATTTTTTTAATGGAAAGAAGATTGATGGTGTCGGAATAATATAATTTGTGAAATTTAATAATGTCAACAGTTGATGTATTTGTCTGAGTAGTTTAAATGCATTTTTTGTTGTCTAGTTTTCGATTTATTTCACTCATGAAGTCACATGAAGAGACTTGTGTAGTTGTTAGGTCTGAAATTCACATGCTTTCTCCCCTTCTTCTTCCTGTCCTTTTCTCATGCATATCTTTCTGCAATTTTTGACTCTTTCTTGTCTTATTTTTTTTATGTTAATATTTTGTTGTTTCCTCCAAGTCCTATACTCATCTCTCAAATATTCTCACTGCCATTTTTTCTGTCCAATCATTTTCTTATACAAATATATATACAAAATCATGCTTCAAAATTACCTAATAAAAAATATGTTATAAATATATTTATTAGATAGACATTGCTTAGATATACTCTAAAAATATATATCATATCTTAATAGTAATTCTATAGATAACAGAATTTCATCCTTATATATGAAAATGATATTCTAAATCTCTATTTTTCTCCACCATCTCTATTGTTTTCTTTACTATATTATTGAATATCTGTGACATAGAAATGATTCTATTAACTGAACAAACAAAAATATTCATATTAGTTGAAATTGGAAAAGCATGGGCTTATGGTGATTCTTGATAAAATGAGAGAGAACAATATTAATTCTGCATTTATGGTTGATTAGTTGATATATCATTTAATGAAAGCAATTATGAAGGAGCATGTGAATGGTGAAGCAAAATGAGTTGTCCATGTAGCCCTAGGGTTTTAATAAATATGATGATGATGCCCTATACAACCTAACCAATTGGCTTTTTTCAACATCACCTCCCATATGTGATAATTAATATCATTATTATTATTATTATGAGGAACACTAAGATTTTTTTATATACGGTGGATCTAAATTCTAATTTAAATCATACTTTTGCACTTATTTTATACTCTTACAATAAATGATGTTAGAGATTCTAGAAATTTGATAAGTGTCGAAAATCATAAATTAGTTGATGTATGAAATTGACATATAATATGTTTTGTAAATAATTGCATAGGTTTATTGGATGTAGTAGTTTAGGCTCCATCGATTGATAAATTGAAAATTTTGAAGAAAATAGAATTATCCACAACTAAAGATGTAGCTATGAGAGGAGAAATTGTCAGTTATGAGAACTAACCAATCGAGAGAAGAACCAACTGGCGCAAAAAAGAACTAACCAGTTGAGAATAGTGATAAACACTCACTCTGTGCATTTTATTGATGTGTTTATGTTTAGATTATACGTTAGACTGAGCCATTACGTAATGTTTTCATGCACTATTCTTATTCTTTAGGGAAATATTACGTTTGGTTTGGTTGATGTTGTTTTGCACAGATTTTAGGCGTTTCTGAGGATTAATGAGATAATTGAACAAGCATTTCCAGAGTTGATTCATGTTGGCATGCACTGAGGAGAAAAAGATAGAATTTATTCAAGAGAGCTGTGAAAATCAAGCTTCGTGACGCATCCGGCGAGGGAGGTGCACAACCGGCGATTGGACCTCCCCATCCGGCGAGCAGCCTTCAAGGCCGGCGACCACACTTCTCAACCGGGAGCACACCTCCACATCCGGCGACCACACTTCCAAACCGGCGATTGCATCTCCTCATCCGGCGATTGCCCTGCACAGCCGGCGACTGCCATGCCAAACCGGCGAGCTGCTCTCTCTGCCCGGCGACCCAGCAGGCAAGATCGACGACTACATTCCTTCCCGGCGAGCAGCTCTCTCCCTCGGCGTTTAACAAGCAAATCCGGCGACTGCATGTCCAAAACCGGCGACCACATGTCCAAGCCGGCTGAACGCCGGCTCTGCAACCTTTCCCACGACACCAAACCGGCGACCATCCCTCCCCGTCCGGCGATCGCCGGTCGCGAATCCTCCAGCTCGTGAGTTCGTGATTTTTGACGTATTCTAGCGTATCTTTTTGCCCAAGTCAGATTAATTCTCCATATCTTTTGAGATTTAAATCCCTCTCCTATATATATGAGTTCTAAAAGCCAGAAATCGTTCCTTCACAATTATTATTTCCACATTCCTACGTTCCGAAATTATTTCCAAGGCTAGAAAAGGAGGGTTTTCTGCAGAAATTCAAGGAGAACTGGAAGAGCATGTCAGGAATTGAAGATTGAAGACTACGGGTTTTTAATTTCCTTTTCCTGTTTTTATGACTCTTCATCTCTTTGTTTTTCTAGGATTTAGCATGTCTGGCTAAATCCCTTTTTGGATTCTAGGGTTTTGAAGCTTTGTATTTATTCATTCAACATTTTATGCAAATTTAATGTTCCTTTTCCTCTGATGTTCTGATTTAATTTGAGATTTTCAATAATTGCATTAACTGATCATTAATTGTGATTTGAATTGATAGTTTTTGAACCGAGAGGTCTAGGTTATCAATTAAGACGCAAATAAATCAGATTTATTAGAACAATTATCCGAGAGGAAGTTGAACTTTTAAAGGGTTTAGAATCCAAGGTTTTTATCAAGAGTAAACGTCCTTTTGCGCATCCGAGAGGAGTCACTAGGTCTTTTATTTCCATGTTATGGTTAAGAATCCGAGAGGGTCGCCTGATAACATTTTCGTGATTGCTCACATCATTAGAAATTAAATTGGGATTGAATTGCATGAAAACGTTGTTTGTTTAATATTCAAAGTGGATTACCCTGGAATCCTATTTTCTCATTGTTTTCTAAAAACTTTAATTGTTCTTTTCATTTTATTACTGCTTTAAAATCAATTAGTTTAGATAAAACCAAAACTCTTTTATGAATCGCCTAGATAGCAGTAAGATATCTGTGTTTTAGTGCTTGGTTGTACTTCGAGCCTGCAGTCCTTGAGTTCGATAATTTATTACTTGCCCTCTGTAGTGGTCTGTACACTTGCAGCTTTAGCGCGTTGCGAAACGCGCTATCAAATAGCTCAGCTGACAGTTCGGAGGAATTGATAGCTGGAGCAAGAAGACATGAAACTCAACTCATGGAGATTTAGCCGATAAGTTCTGTCAAATCAAGAGACTCGAAATTAGACCGTCAATGAAACAAATATAAGAGTTGTACTAACATAAACCTGCCAAAGAAGATGTTTTGTGTTGATATATACTAGATATTATCATATCTTGTGTATTAGAGTTTCATATATTTTCTATATCATTGTAGATATACTAGTTAGATGCGTTTTCTTCCTCTATATATATGTACTTGTACAACATTATTCATTGAGTGAAATAAAGGAAATCATTCCTCTACATGGTATCAGCCAAACCTTGGTTGTAAACCCTAACCCTAAATTTCCTCCCGTCGCCTGCGTCAGTTTCTTCCGGCCCCCATGGCCGCCCCAGTCGACAACAACGATCTTCCTAAGCTACCGCTTTCAACCATAATTCATATGATTAATATAAAGCTTACCTCTTTGAATTATCTTCTCTGGCATGCCCAGATTGAACCGTTGCTTATTAAGCAACAATTCATGTAGTATGTCGACGGCACACTACCGCCTCCACGCCGCACCATCGTCTCTTCAGCCGGTGCCGATGTCCCAAATTCGGAGTTCTCAAAGTGGTATTCCCGTGATCAACTCATAAAGCTCTTTCTCGTCTCGATGCTAATCGAGGAGTCGATGGCCGTTATTATTGGCTGCTCGACATCCCATGATGTTTGGACGACTCTTTCTCGTTTGTACAGTCATCGTTCGAAAGCTCGAGAACTCAGCATTAAAGATGATCTCCTTTCTATTAAACATGGTGAACTCTCCGTTGCAGATTACGGACGACGATTCAAGAACCTATGCGACCAGTTATCTGCGATCGGTTGTTCCATTGATCCATCAGACAAATCCCACTGGTTCCTTCGGGGTTTAGGTTCTTCGTTTTCTACTCTCACTGCGGCTCAGATGGCTCAGGAACCCCTCTCCGACTTCGACACTTTACTCGCTTGTGCGCTGAGCCATGAGTTATTTGTCAAAGGCTCTGAGACTACACCATCTCCCACTGCTGTTGCCTTTCATGCATCGAACAAACTGCGTGAATTTAACGGCAAATCCGGTTCCTCTAAAGGTCGCGGCAAGAATAATGGAAATCGGAAAAACCGTACACCCTGGTGTTACTTCTGCAGACAGAATGATCACAATGCCTTCGACTGCTCTAAACGGTTCGACCGTTCATTCGTGCGATCTTCTCGGCCACCGTCGTCGGCTCAGCTTGCCGAGGCATTTTCAGCCCAGTGCGATATCTTGTCTTCTTCTGTGTTTGATTGGTATTTGGACACCAGGGCCTCCGCACATATTTCCGCCGATGCCTCTTCTCTCACCGACGTGAAACCCTACACTGGTAGTGATCACGTCGCAGTCGGTAATGGTGCTTGCCTTCAGATTACTCACACGGGTTCTTTATCTATTTTGCCTCATCTCACTTTGTCTCCTGTTCTTGTTGTGCCGTCCATAACCAAGAACTTATTATCAGTTAGTAAAATAACCCATGATTTTGCTGTTAATGTGTTGTTTACTGACTCGCAGCTTCGCATTCAGACTCGGGACACAGGCCAGATTGTTGCCACCGCGCCGCATGGGTTGTATGTGCTCCATCGTCCTATTCCTGCCCTCTTTTCACTACTCGCTCGGCCACTCCTCGCGCATCCTCGGAGGTTTGGCACTGCCGTCTTGGTCACTCCTCTTTCAGAGTTCTTCGTTCCTTAGAACAACATAGTTTACTTTCTACTTCTTCTCCTTACCCTAGTGATACATTATGTTCGTCGTGTCAGTTAGCTAAAAACTCGCATTTGCCTTTTCCCATTTCTGAAAAACGTGCTTCTCATGTTCTTGATTTAGTACATTGTGACCTTTGGGGTCCTTCTCCTGTTAACTCTACTTCTGGTTTTCGCTTTTATGCAGTTTTTATTGATGACTTTTCTAGATTTACCTGGTTCTATCCTCTGAAAGCTAAATCTGATTTCTATGACATATTCTTAAATTTTCATGCGTTCATTGAAAATCAGTTTTCATGTAAACTTAAGAAATTTTAAACCGATGGGGGTACAAAATTCACAAATACCCATCTTCAATCTCATCTTGCTAAATCCGGTATTCATCACCTCATCTCTTGCCCATACACACCATCTCATAACGGTCGGGCAGAACGTAAACATCGACACATTACTAAAATGGGTCTTTCTTTACTTTTTTCACTCTTCCGCTCCTCTTTCTCTATGGGTAGAAGCTTTTAGTACTGCTGTTCATGTCATTAATCGCTTACCCACACCCGTTCTACACAACAAATTGCCATTCGAACTCATTTTTACCCACACGCCATCCTATGCTTCCCTGAAAACTTTTGGATGTAGGGTCTTTCCGTGTCTTCGTGATTACACACAACACAAACTTCAACCCCGTAGCCTCCCTTACATTTTTGTTGGCTATAGTCCCAATCACAAGGGTTTCTGCTGCTTAGACCCCTCCACTTCTCGTATATACATCACCCATCATGCTCGTTTCGATGAAACTTTCTTTCCTTACTCTAGGTCTAGCGTTCTGATAGCCTTGTCTCGTCCTGAACTCACTGCCTACTTCGAGTCCATCTCGTCTTCCTTATCCACATCCGAATATATTACGGCCACACACCATCCCTGCCCCATATGCCTCACAGCCCCTCCTTCCACCTCTCCAGCCCCGCTTCCACAAACTTTCCCCGAACTTGCCGAACCACTACCTCCTGAAAATGAACCACACGCTCCACCACAAGCCGTCAAACCCCTGTCGCCTATCCCCGCGCGTCGCCATCCCATGCAGATGCGCGCACAATTCTGGATCTTTAAACCCCGATATCCGGTTGACATTAACTTGGTTTCTGTGTTTTCTGTTTCTGCAGCGTTGCCTGAGCCTCGCGGTATTAAGACTGCGCTCAAAGTTCCCGAATGGACTGCCGCTATGCGTGAAGAACTCAAAGCTCTTCATGATAACAGAACCTGGTCTTTGGTTCCCCGGCCTGAAAACACAAATGTGGTTGGTTCAAAATGGGTGTATCGGACAAAGCTAAAGGCGGATGGGTCCGTTGATCGTTACAAAGCTCGTTTAGTGGCTCAAGGGTTTAGCCAAGTGCCTGGGTTTGATTTCACTCACACCTTCAGCCCGGTTGTCAAAGCTTCTACTGTTCGCATAATTATTGCTATTGCTGTGATGTTCTCTTGGCCTCTCAGGCAGTTAGATGTCAAAAATGCCTTCCTTAATGGAAATCTCTCCACACCGGTCTTCATGGAACAACCTCCTGGCTTTATTGATTCTCGGTTCCCTTCTCAAGTTTGTCGCCTTCGGAAAGCTATCTATGGTCTTCGACAGGCTCCCCTTGCCGGGTACCAATGTTTCCGGACCTTTCTACTGTCAATTGGATTTATTTGCAGTGCCTCTGACACGTCACTCTTCGTGCTCAACCAGCGTGCGACACTTATTTACCTACTGGTTTATGTTGATGACATAATCATCACCGGAAATGACTTCAGTTATTACGGCTCTCATGGTTCGCTTGAACACGGAATTTTCCACAAAGGATCTTGGGTCGCTAGGATATTTTCTTGGCTTAGAAGCTCATCCCTCTTCAATAGGATTATTTCTAACTCAGATGAAGTACGCCCTCGACATTCTTCACCGCGCTAAAATGACCGATGCTAAACTAGTCTCTACGCCATTAGCGTCGGGAATCACGTACGCCGCTGATGGTGTCGCATTCGAGGACCCGACACTTTATCGCTCACTGCTCAGTGATCTACAGTACCTCACCATCACTCGCCCAGATCTTGCTTACTCCGTCAACACCATGAGTCAGTTTCAGCAATCTCCTACTGTCGAGCACTTTCAAGGCTTAAAGCGTATTCTTCGGTATTTAAAGGGTACCGTATGCTTCGGCCTATCCTTCTCCAAAGGCGAGTCCCTCCTCTATGGATATTCTGATGCAGATTGGGCGCAATGTCCGGACACCAGGCGATCTCCCTATGGTTACTCTATTTTCTTAGGTCCAAACTTGGTGTCATGGAGTGCAAAGAAGCAACCCACAGTCTCCCGCTCGAGTTGTGAGTCCGAGTATCATGCCATTGCGAACACTGCTTCCGAGGTTCTTTGGATTGCGAACCTCTTGCGTGAGCTACGCATCCCATTTCGCTCAAAACCCTGTATATACTCTGATTATGTTAGCGCACTATTCCTGACACAGAATCCAGTTGCCCACAAACGCGCGAAGCATATTGACATTGACTATCATTTTGTTCGTGATCTTGTTTGTTCAAACAAGCTATCAACGAAATTCGTCAAATCGGAGGACCAGGTGGCTGACATCTTCACAAAGAGTCTTCCACGCAAGCTTTTCGAAGACTTCTGTTCCAAGCTTCGACTATCTCCGTCTTTGCTTGACGGGGGGTCTTGAGATATACTAGATATTATCATATCTTGTGTATTAGAGTTTCATATATTTTCTATATCTTTGTAGATATACTAGTTAGATTCGTTTTCTTCCTCTATATATATGTACTTGTACAACATTATTCATTGAGTGAAATAAAGGAAATCATTCCTCTACATTTTGTCTCAATTCAAATTACAATAGATCTATTTAAAGAGGAGACTATAAATACCTACAAGAGAAGATGAAAAAAAAAAGAGAGACTAAGAATCGATAAAGAAAGAACCTTTTGGAGCACTTGAAGTTTCCCAGACATCTAAAGATTTCAAGAATGAACGTATGATGAAGTCAAAAAGAGAAGAGAAGAGGTCCTCTATTTGGAATGTAGTGGTGAAAGTGTCTTGCTTGGATGAAGAGGTCACAATTTCAAGCTTCTTTGGGGACAGTTGAGTGTGTGTGAGTTTAAATAAAATATATTTTTATTCCAAGAAAAAAAAGATACAAAAGAATAAGAAGACAACATAAGACGAATGCATAAATTGCAGATCTCCTTCTCTAAAGCTCTCTTGAAAGCTCACTAGGTGATCTGCACTTGAAGCTTGTGTCTGTCTGATAGAGAAAGCTTATCGAAGATCATTGCTGGTGGAGAACAAGACTTCAGTTCTCATCATTGTGATCAGTGTACCTGTGGTGAACTCAAACCTACAACCATTTGAAGTTCTGAAAAGTGAGCAATTTAAGAGAGAATGGATCGCCGAGAAAGTATAAGGATGAGCCTAGTAAGTGGATCTCTCGTGGTAGAGCTCAACCAACTACCGTGCCTTGCAATCAAAGTCACTTGAGGACTCTCGTTGGAGAAGATAATCAGTTGTAAGAAACTTGTGATATAGTGAGTTCTGTTAGTAAAATGAAGAGTGGACTTAGGTACAACTGGATCCCAAACCACTTTAAACTCTTGTGTTTATTTTTCAGCTTTACTCTATCTTCTCAGTTATTCATTCTTCTGCTCATTATAACCCACCAATTTCCAGCTGGTGGTGTATATCTGAAAATAGAATTAATACCTACACGACTTCAAAGTTTTTCTAAGTAATTGAACTTCGACCCACTCAGTTAAATTGAATTGATTTATTCCGTGTGCAACGTAATTTATACTCCCTTCATTCTGATTATATTGTCTAATTAGATCTTGCACGTTTGTAAAAAAATATTTAATATTTAAACAAACTTTCAACATTACCTTTATTAAAACATTAATTAACGTCTCATTTTCATAATATTACATAAATATTCTCATTTCCCAAAATTATTCAGGAGTGTAATTGTAAACTACCAGATAAAAATAATACTAAATATAGAAATTGGACCATATAATTAAAATACCCTAAAATAATAACTCGGACTAAATAACTGGAACATATGAAGTATCTAATAAATCCACACCAACAGATAATGTTTTATTTCACTTCTTTTTTTAAGAACGACAAATTTGTCATCGACTTTCTCGGTAATTAATATTATTCTTTACATTTTTATTATTTGAAATGATGATTTTCAATTTACATATAATTATGGATCAAATAAAAAGACTTATCGTACGGAACAAGATTCATGACCATATAACACTACCAATAATTTCGTTTGAAATTGATGGATTTATTGGATTGAATGACATTGTATTTCGATTAGGATTAATATATTTTAACTTAAAAAAATCTCTAATCAAATGGTTGAGTTGAACTCGATACCCAATAAATATTTATTGGATATATAATAATAATAATAATAAGTATATTAAAAATAAGAATGAATCTCATCTATTAGATCTAATTAAATCAATGACTGATATTTAATTAAGCAACAATTAAAACGCAATCAAACAATAAATGATCAAGCAACAACTGAAATACAATCAAGCAACAACTAAAACACAATCATGCAACATTGTAAAGGTAATCAAGAGGCTTTATAATTTTATCACGGGGAGAATTTTTATCACCGAATCCAATCCATATATATATATATATATATATATATATGGGTGCGATCTAGTGAGAACTGTCCTTACCATGTGAACATAAGAACTAATCCTCGTCATTGATTTTGATGAATGTATGCTCAAGATTTTACCAGAATTTTCGGTCATTTTATCTCAAAAAACCTGCATTATAGGGTATTTTTGTCATTTTGTAGTTATTTAAGATTCTGTTTGCATATTAACCTCGACATGCATTATGTAATATCCCGAGCTTAATTAAACAAAAATATGCTTAATTAATTATATAAATAAAGATCAATTTAGCAATTATGATTTTAATTGCATTTTGAGTTGGAAATTTAAACCCGAGGTGACATGCAAGTTTATTTCTTACATGTATTATACAGATGGATTCGTTTTGAGAAAAGGTAAGTGGTTTTGCATCCATATCTTACGTGAATTATGTTAAGTGTGACTAATTATTTTCCGAAGGAAAATAATAACTTTTAAATTGATATCTTGCATACGAAAGCTCCAATTGATTCGCCGAGCTAGGGTATGATAGAAATAAAGTAACGAAGGATAGCAAGCAACTGAAATGAAATTTGGAGAACTGTGGAGAGACCGGTAAATTACTGAGTTAAATTGAGTTCGGAGTTAATTGTTGACTAACTCGATGATTATAAAAATTTACCAACGAGTTGGACTCGCTTGATTAATAAATACCGTGGAGTTCCATAATTAATTGTGTCAAAATAGAAACCACAATATTTATTATCAATGCTGAAACATACGTGAGTTGAACTCGCGAATGTTAACAAAAAATCTTCGTGATGAAGAATTTCCACCCAGCAGGCATGATTGTTTTGTGCGGTGCAGTGTGTAGGGATTTACTGACGAACCGAATCACCGAATCCAAATAAACCGAACCGTTTCATGGATGTTGAGAACAATAAACATACGATATACCTAGCATGATCCTATGAATTTTATTAAGTGGATTTCACAAGTTTACCTTAACTCCGTAGTCTCAGATCCGATCATTCGCGTTTGAATTCCAAACATCGATTCAACCATGCGATTCGATTAAATCTGCGGAAACAGTGTTGGTCCCGGTTTTTCAGAGTTTAAACGATACGCAGCGGAAATAATATAAAGTTAATCGTTTTCTTGCACTTGCTGGTTAACCAACTGACTGGGACCTGTCAGCTGGTGATTCAAGACTTAGAAAATTTAGGCCTTGTTTACACAGTTATCAGTTTTCAGAGTATACACCAGCACTTGGGTGCTGGGTTTAAAATAAGAATGTAATGCAGAAAACTGATAAAGACAAAGGATTTATAGTGGTTCGATCAACTGATCTACGTCCACTCTCCAGTCGTAGCACTGGAAATTCACTAAGAGTAATCAGGTACAAGAGTCCTACGATCTATCTCTAGCTGGTGAATGCCTCGTCCACCAGTTCACTAGATCAACCGCTCCCGGCCTTGTTCCCTTCTTCAACTCTGATCAGCTGGTGGAGTGCGAGCACGTCACTTCAACCTCCACAGCTTCACTGGGTGTTTAGTTCTCCCAAGAACGTAGCTTCTCAATACGGCAAACTGCCCGTGATAACTCAAGTGCTGGCTGGCACAAGAGCTGTTGTGAACTTCCTCGGAAGAGAAAGAACACCAAAGAGATCAGTAACTTACAAGCTGGAAGCTTGAAGTCTCGTGTTTGAATAAATCAACACACGGTAATCTTTAAGAAAAGCCTCGAAAGTTGTATGCGCTTCTACTTGCTTGAGCGTAATGAATTTGCAGTCTTTCGGTAGGTGAAGAGTATTGAATGTTGATGGATCCCAGGTATTTATAGATGCGGGATCCCATTCAAATCTCCTAGCCGTTTGGACACATCCGGAAAAGGTGTCAGACCTCGGATGTCCTTCTGACGGCGGCAGGTATGCTTTTCCAGAGAAAGGCCATACCTTAGACCGCTTTATCTGACATTGATCTCTTTATGTCAGAACGGCACTATTCGTCAGTACGAGGAATCGAGACTGGTGTCTTGTAACTGATGGACTTTAAGGTATCCTCCTTAAAGTCATACTCTGTCAGTTAATTCCTCGACGAATCTTCTTTTTGTCTCTAAGACTCTGGGAGAGAGAATCTGGAATTCTGCTGGTAACATCCGACTGGTAGATCATTCTGGTGATCTTGTGCTGGCAGTCTCTGCTGGTGACTTGCGCTGGCACAATCTAAGTCTACCAATATGTCTGATGTTAACTCTTGGAATCTCCCATGACTGGTGGCTTCACCGCTGGTGAATAGTGTCAGTGAGAACACGTATTCTGCTGGTAGGATTTGTCAGCCGCCTGCTGGTGAAATCCTTCCCAACTGGTGAACAGTAACCAGTCATTAGCTCTTTCTCATGCTGATGAACAGTGTCAGCATGAGTCTTTGTCAGCCGCCACCTGATGAAACTTTTCCCAACTGGTAAACAGTCACCAGTGGTAAGCACTTCTCATGCTGGTGAACAGTGTCAGCATGAGTCTTGATCAGCTGCGACTTACAACTCAAAAGACCTAAACAGGACTTTACATTTGAGAACTAGAGCTATCTAGAGACAACCGACGCTGGTAGGACTTAGGATTTGATCCACCAAAACTAAGATCTATACAAGTAGCTACTGAGGGAGGGAAACTTAGACAAATTTCCCAACAAACAGAAATTAGCAAATCTAATTTCTAGTTTTAATTAAATAGAAAAGAGAAAGAAAAATAATATGTTCTCCAAATTAGGCCTTAAGATCTGTATCCCAATGCTGATCAATCCTACTACTGGTGAGAATTCCACAGGACTGTGAAAGTGTAGGCTAGAGTCGAAACTTCATCTCCCAAACACCCCGAAGCAGCCGCCCCTCTCTCTATCTCTCTAGGGTTTCTGTGTTTTTCAACTGTGATACAAACTGAGAGAGAGAGAAAGCTGTCTATTTATAGACCTAGGGTTTTAACCCTAATGGGCTACTGGGCTCCATTCAGCATATTTAATTTGGGCCAAACCTGGTGCCTAATGCAAATAATAAAGTGGGCCAATGAATAAATTAATTCCCCTGTCCACAACCCAGGACACAATTAATTAATTAATATTAATTCTTTTTCACCACAAAATTAATACTGACCTACCCATTTATTATCACGTTATGAGAACGAGCTGCATTTACTTAAGAATCCCCATATTTAAGGTTACTAGACATTCATTAATTAATCGGAGCTTCTAAAAATCTCTATCCACAATTAATTAATCTCTTATTTTCCTGAACAGTGCCACTCAAACTTTATCACTCGTGCTTGAACTTAATCAACCTACATAATTTTAACACGATGAAAGTTATTGAGCTCCTCAGCGAATGTCCCCATCCTATTACGCGGATATGGTTACCTAGCTCCAATCTCAGGCTGCAATACACGAACTGCTGTTACCCAAGATGCGGGTATACGAGCACGTTACTCAGGCTCTCCACCATGGCAAGTCAAAGCAACAGTCAACCTATGCAAGCCCCTGAACCTTCGTTAGGGTTTGGACTCAATCAAGATCTAGATCTTGTATTCTCTGATGTCAGACAGTAGAATACATCTCACTGTGGTCCAATCAATATGTCACCGTGCGTACCAGCATATCAAGTAATCAAGATAGATTACTTCTTTCTGACTATGCTGCAGCCTATACCGACAAACTTATCTTGGTACACTGTCTCGACTGTGATAATATTTATATCTCACTAGGTCAAGTGATCATACTATCTTCTACGATCTACAACACGCAGTATGATCATTCCTATCGGTGAGATATGAGGATACCATTGTTACTTGCATGTAAGTTTGTTAAACAGATAGGAAATACCGTTGAATGTATACTCATCGTAATAAATGCTTTCTGTATACAAAACCAACACAGTGTAGGCAAGAGGAGGTGAACATTAATTGTTCACCTTTAAAGGTTTCAAAAACAAGAAAAATTGAATTTAGTTAACATTTTTTTCATTTCCTTCTCTTCTCACCAACTCCCGCCACACCATCTCACGCTAGCCATCTTTCTCGCCGCCGTCCGACCACCACTGATGGAGATCTAGTTGGCAAGATTTATCAAGATATTTCAAGAATATTTATTGAAGATATGATTTATCTTGATAAGATTTGGTGGTTAGTTATTTAAGTAATTTTGGATTCTATCTTTTAGATATATTTTATTTCCTTAGTTTATTAGGATTTAATTTCCTTATTCGATTCGGATTTGATTTCCTTATGAAATTAGGATTTGATTTCCTTATTAGATTAGGATTTGATTTCCTTATTAGGATTTTAGTTTGCCCATATATAGGCCTTATTATGTAACAAATTATTCAGTTTTCAGTTCAATAATAATTTTGTGAGTTATTTCTCCAATTCAGAAAACTCATGAATTTCTGTGGATTACCTTGAAATTCAAAATTGACTTATCAACCGGACTTTCACATCCGTTTGTGGCATCTTCGACTATATCCTTCGTTGTTGGATCAATCCGCTTCTTGGGTCGTAGGAGATTTTCAATCTGGACTACGGTACTTGAAGGCTTTCGAATCAAAAGGTGTTGGATCTTCCCCTGTTATCAACTTTAGTTGCTTCCGCGTCGTGTCTGAGTCCATTCGTTCGAGTTCCTGGGCTGCGATCTAAACCTTCCCGGTGAAGATCGTATCATTTTGGTACCCAGAGCCAGGTTGTGTCTTTTCTCTTCTTAGTCTTTCAGTTTCATTATTTCTTTTCTTTAGTGTAAAAAAAATTTAAAAAGTTTGTGTCTTATCTTGTTTCCTGTCGTGTCTTTTGTGTCATTCTTGATTCATATATTTTTGTGTCTTTGAGTCGTTATATTAGGATTCTTGTTAGTCAGGATTTGAATTATTAGTATCAAACCATATCTATTCAAATATTTTCTTATCACATCTTTCCTTATCCATATTTTTTCCTTCTTGATTACCAAGTAATTTGGTAATTAACTTATTTGAATATTTCCTTATCATATATTTCCATATCCATATTTTTTTCCTCCTTGATTACCAAGTAATTTGGTAATTAACTTATTCAAATATTTCCTTATCCATATTTTCCTTCTTGATTACCAAGTAATTTGATATTTTTCTTATTAAAAAAAGAGAATATCCAAAAAAAGAGAAAAAAATTCGTGAAAAAAAAGAAAAAAAAGAGAGAGAGAAAACTATTTTGGTCATAACTTTTGCTACATGTGTCCGATTTCAGTGCAATTGTACTTTTCGGAAACGTCTCAACGAGATCTACAAGTGTCACTTATTTGTCGTGACTTTCCATGAGAAGAATGGCTAAAATTGAATATGAGGAATTAAATGATAATGCTAGAATTCAGATGAGGTATATGATGAAGTTTTTGAAATCTGACTTTAGAAAGATGGTGAGGTCAGAGATGGAGATGTTGCATCAACGGCTTGAGGCAATGGAAGATGATTATTTGGGAAGAAAAAAGATTAGATATAGACAACCAAGGTGGGAGAATCAACAAGATAGTTCCTCCCCATTTGATAAGCTTATGTTAATGGTGGAGCAGGTGTTGGTGGAAACCAAGTCTGAGTCGTTGCCTGTTTCAGTTCAAGAAATCGAGGAAGACAATCGAACAGTTCAGATACCATTTGAGGTTATTGGTGAAGCAATGGTGATAACTCAATCTGAGTCGATGCAGCCAATTTAAGAGACCAAAGAAGCGGATGTGAGAGTTGCTACACCATTGGAGAGTCATATGGAAGACGATGAAGGGTTCGAGGTTTCGACTACAATTACTATCATTACCTGTCCACTTTTGGGTATACAAAATCAAAGTCAAGCGCAGCAGAAGATGGAGACAAAATTAATAAAAGTTGAAGAGATGGTCCAGAGGAACATAGTTCAATCCATTCTTGTGAGGACTATTGGTTTGAAAATGAAGATGCATGAAGAGAAGCAATTGCCAGATTTTGAACATGATGATGTATCAAACAAGCCAACCAAGGGCAATGTAAGGTGGTCCATTGAGTCCAGTGCAGACGTGGATTTGAGGACAAATCCCTTTGAAGAAGAGGGGAATGATGGAGATCTAGTTGACAAGATTTATCAAGATATTTCAAGAATATTTAATGAAGATATGATTTATCTTGATAAGATTTGGTTGTTAGTTATTTAAGTAATTTTGGATTCTATCTTTTAGATATATTTTATTTCCTTAGTTTATTAGGATTTTAATTTTCTTATTCGATTAGGATTTGATTTCCTTATGAAATTAGGGTTTGATTTCCTTATTAGATTAGGATTTGATTTCCTTATTAGGATTTGAGTTTGCCTATATATAGGCCTTATTATGGAACAAATTATTCAGTTTTTAGTTCAATAATTATTTAGTGAGTTATTTCTCCAATTCTGAAAACTCATGAATTTCTGTGGATTACCTTGAAATTTAAAATTGACTTATCAACCGGACTTTCACATCCGTTCGTGGCGTTTTCGACTATATCCTTTGTTGTTGGATCAATCCGCCTTTTTGGGTCATAGGAGATTTTCAATCTGGACTACGGTACTTGAAGGCTTTCGAATACGAAGGTGCTGGATCTTCCCCTGTTAACAACTTTAGTTGCTTCCGCGTCGTGTCTGAGTCCATTCGTTTGAGTTCCTCGGCTGCGATCTAAACCTTCCCAGCGAGGATCGTATCAATCACCGTACAAGATCATCTGAGAAACTTATATCCGTGTGTAGCCCTTTCTACAAGGAAGCTATAGGCTTTGGAATCAGCGAGTTTCATCGAGAAACGACTGAGATATCGACTTGTAAAGGTAAGCCATCGATATTATCATAAAACTTTGAGTTGGCATGACATCCGAGGATCCAACCGATAAATATAAATTTGGTTTATGTATATGTATTCCTTGTGCTATTGGGAGCATTTTGATACCAATTTCGGACCACCCCCGTTGCCGGAAATGCTCCACCTGCCTGCCAACCTCCATTTTCGCCGGTAACTTTTCTCAAGCTTTTTCTGGCAAAACTCTTCCATTTCAGAGCATGTTTTACCTGTCATTGAGGTCCTAGCATGTACATGAACTCGTGGTGATGGGTCTTGGGGGTCGAAACGACCGAAGTCGGCCTGCAAGAGGCGAGAAGCACGACTATTCCATTCCCATCGCTTTCTCTCTCTCGTAGTTAATATATATATATATATATATATATGTATAATATAAAAAAATGTTTATGTGAATATATATATATATATAGAATAGTGATCATATAATAATAGGATTTCCCGTGCTAAATGAGAAAAGATCTCAGCCGTTTAAAATCTCAATCGACGGCACAGATTAAGACCGTCCCTTCCAATTTTCGATGCATATTTCGCATAGGGTAAGATATTAACTGTCTTCTCTATTTAGATCTAAACACACTCTCTCTCCTAATTTTCTCTTTCCTCCCATTATAATCAAACGATTATATCTTTCTCGATTCAAATCTATTTTTTACGAATCATATATCAAATTAAACGTATTCTTACGATGATTCATATGATATCCTTATTGAATATGTTAAATTTAGAATATTCGCACGAAAATCTTGGTTTCATATTCAGCTGGTATATGTTCTTCATTATATTTACGTTCAGGATAAAAAAATGCATCAATTACGTATAAAAAATGTTCCTAAATATTTGCATTTTTTTGCATCAAATGATGCATTATTAACTTGAATAAGATGCATTTTTATTCTAAAGCATATGCATTTTTGTATTCATTTTGAGTACATTTTTTGCATTGATTATATGCTACAGTTTTATGCCTAAAATATTGCATTTTTTACATTGAACGTATGCATATTATGTTTTATGATTTGCACGAAATGAAATTCTTGAAAATATATTTTTTACATTTTTGCCCTTTTATGCATTGAGTATGTGCAAAATATGCATCGAAAATTGGAAGGGATGGGCTTAATCTGTGCCGTCGATTGAGATTTTAAACGGCTGAGATCTTTTCTCATTTAGCTCGGAAAATCCTATTATCACCTAATCACTACCCTATATATATATATATATTATATTATTATTATCATTAAGATTAATAATTTTAAAACATTAATTAATTAAATTAATTATTATATTTTGTTATTAACTTATTTAATATTTTTTGGACCCGGTTCAATCATCTATATAATTATATCAATTTGATTTACGACAGTGCAGATATATATAGTTATTATGAATTATATAATAAAATTAGGTATTTAATTGAGCGAAATTATTTTGAATTGATTTATGCATCATGATTTATAAATTAAGTTGTTTAGTGTATAAAGTGCATTTATTGAGTTAATTTGTTAACCAAGAAAGGTTAACATGGGGTACGCGATTAATCTAGTTATGTTAGTCAAACCTATCAGTCATAGGACTTGAGTATGTTATGACATCAGCTATGGGCTGATTGTTTGACGATAGAATATCCATCTGATTATGGATACTTTTAATGATAATTGAAGGGATATCAACTGAGGAGCTTGAAAGCTAGACCTCTACATCCATAGTCGACCTATCTGTAAGCATAAAAGGTGAAGACTATTTTATGTAATCTTGCATGTTGTTTTGAGCTGTGAGCTCTGTTTTCTAGAAGCATGAAAATGTTTTGTTTTAAATGTTGAATCTATGCCAAAAACTTTGTGTATTATATTTTGTCCTATGGTAAATTGTTGATTTCCAGAGAGGTTTGTTAAGTGAATTGATCCAAATATAAATGTTATCTGCGCTAATTCTCTTTAACTTCGGGATATTAAGATCCCTTATGTTTGCAAACAATATGAAATGAAATGTTAGGGTTCCTTAGCAGGAGAGCTGATACCCCAGGGTGAATAAGGTGATAAACCGATTGTTGTCTTAATGTTGTGTGGTCTGAGACATTGTGCACATTTAGATGACAGTGGTCAGAGTGGTTCGCCCATTCCCAACTGTTCATCGTGATTTAAAAGTGGGTCAACTTTCAATCACAAAATGGTAAACAAATATAACATTCACACACGTGAAATGCTGATCAAGAAAATGTTTTGAATGATCACGGTTTGATTTCAATAAAACCCCGTGATGCATTTGTATGACATAGTATTCATGTATAAATGTATTGTTTTTGGGCATTGTCTCCACAGGGGTACGAAAGTACTCAGTCCATGGTATAGTTTATAAAATGCATAGGTTAAAGCAAGGATGGAGGATGCGGTGGTGTAAGGAGCGTAGCAGCTCATCAGTTAAAGCCAGATCCTGAGATATGCATCTTCTTATGCATATCTCTACCACGTGACTCTTCGCTGCAACACATATCTGATATACATCCTTCCCAGTCTGTCGTGTAAACTCTTTTACAAACAAATCTTGTTATAGTTTCCGAATGGTTATTTTTGCTTATGAACCATTTTGCTTCCGCATCTTTTGATAAATGAAAATGATATTTTAAATGAATGGTTGGTTGTTTTGTTTTGATTATCATTCTAAGTCTTCCGCTGACAAAAATGTTTCTTAATCACCTGTAACACACCTGAAATATCGGGAAGGCCAGTAGGGGCGTTAAAGAAGTGGTATCAGAGCCCAAGGCTATTGCCTTTTTCTTGGCTGTGGTAACCAAGACTTCTTTTGATTCAGAAGTCTGTGTGAAGTGATTGCTACTGCATTCTACACCTCATCCTATCCTGGGCAACCTAGAGGTAAAAGTTTTTGACTGAACTGCTTGCAAATTGTTTTCGTAACTTCGTTCACTACTGTGGTTTGATTGCATTGAAAAGATTTTCACATGATGGCACAATGTGGATTGTGGCTTTGAAAATGTTGTTGAACTATTGATTTTTGAAATGGTTTTTGATTGAAAATAAACTACTGAGTTCATGAAATGATTGGTTTGAAAATGAGAAATTGTAGGGCATGTTGAGGTGTTGATGTGATTGATTGTTGTGGCATGTCTAGTATCGTAGTAAGGGATATGCTGACATTGAATATTTTCATAAAATGATTTGTCTAGTAAGGGAGAAGGAGAAGTACTAGCTTTCATTTTGATTGGTTGAAATAAAAGAAACTAGGCCTATGCCATATTTTGTTCAACCTCACGAAGTTATAAATGTGAATATGTGATTGATTTGAAATGGCACCAATGAGGTGACCGATGAAAATGTGATTTGAGTAAAATCAATTTTGGCACCATTTTGGGTGAGCGTGAAATTTTGTGATTGAAAATTTTGATTTTGGCACTTGTGAAGTGGCCTACGAAATGTGTTGAATTTGAAGTGATGTGAAAAATGTGTTGTGCAAGCAGTGTCAAAATGTTTTTGTTGCTTACATGTAAATGTTAGACTGGATGTAGAAGCTGATTGAATCCTTGGAAGGAAATGTTATATGTGAACGAGGCATGGTAAATCAGGTTATATGACTCACGATTGAACTAAGTTTTGAGCTCATGTGGAGCTAGTATGATTATTGTTGTTTTTATTACTAGTTTTTGGTAATCGTGTGACGTAAGTCATGGCGACGTTTCGTTGAAGCTTGTTTAAAAAGATTGTGAAATTTTTTACTAGTCTGGCATGCTTGACAATTAGTATGGATTTCACCCAGTGATTGTAAGAAAGACAATGTTTGTACCAAACACTAATGTTAATGAGCTAGTGAAGGAAGAGGATCATTCGGAGTAGTCTCACTGGTAGTGTCGACCTGATACAAGTATTGTTCAGTTTAGATTGTTGATGTACTGATATAAGATGCGAAGATTTTAGGGTAGGTGCTGCCTGTTTATCGCGAAGTGTAACTTGAAAAGTTACTAACCGAATGCCAATAATACAAAATGTCTATGAATATAGAAGTTGTTGGGAGAGGAAGAGGTCGTGGCAGAGGCCGCGGTCAGGAAGAGGACGAGGCCGAGGTAGGGCCAATCCACAAAATATCAATGAAGCTCCTATACTAGAGGACGTTCCCATTTACGAAGCTATTCTAGATTACGAGATTCTGTCTGAGGATGATAGTATTTCTGTCCAAGGACCCAACAATCAACCTCCACCAGAGCAAGTGCAGCTTACTAACGGTTTCTATCTAGTTTAGACATTTCGTAAACAGCAACCCCCAACCTTTGATGGGACAGGAGGTCCCATTACTGCTGAAGAATGGGTTCGTGCATTGGAAAAGATATTCCGACACATGCAGTGCTCGGAATCAGAGAAAGTTAATTGTATGACATACCAACTGACAGGTAAGGCTGACCATTGGTGGGAGATACACGTGAATTCCCTGGCACCAACAACTTGCCAGCAATTGGATTGGGAGAGCTTTAAGGCGGCACTGTTTGAGAAGTTTGTGCCCAAACATTACCGCATAGACAGAGAGGTCAAGTTTTTCTTTCTTGAGCAAGATAAGATGACCGTGGAAGAAGATGACTCGAAGTTTGATGAACTACGGCGTCCTGCACCACATCAAGTAGATTTGCCGGAGAAATTGGCAGAGAAATTTCATGATGGGTTAAAGGAAGAGATCCAAAGCCAACTGTCTATGTTCACTGATTTGGACTATCAGGAGCTGTTAAGGAAAGCTCTTGACGTGGAGGCATCGAAGAATTGGAAGAAATTGCCGATTTGGGATGCTCAGGAGCCCCATTAATCTTCTTCCGCTTTGAAAAGAAAGTGGGAAGAGTATTAACGACCCTATCATTAAGAGTCAGAGAATCAAAAGAGACAGAGAGGATACGGGGCTAAAACCACCCCAAAAATCGAAAAACGGGGAAATACTTACCCGACGTGTAACCTGTGTGTGAAGAAACATCTTGGGAAGTGCTACATGGCGAGTATTAAGTGTTATACATGTGGAGGAAATGGACACATATCTCGTCAATGACCTACAAATAAAAAAGGATCGGGAATTAGACAAAATCTTCAAAGGCCCACAAATCAACAACTAAGGGCGATGAAGGGAATGCACCAAGCTGGAAGAGGAGTTAGTGGAAATCAACGAGGAGGCAGACATAATTAACAAGTGCCACCTCAATATCTTGCTGAAGATCGGCAAGAGAGAGAGAGCCGCAACCCAGAGGAGCGTGAGCTTATGCCATCGAGGGCAATAGAGATGAATTAAACTTGACATGTATGGATACTATTCGTAGTATACCTGTTTTAGTTTGCTTGATACTGGAGTATTCTATATTTTTATATCATCTGCATGCATTGAAATATTAAATCCCACGACAGAGAAAGGTAGACAGGAGCTGAGGGTAGTTATGCCTTCGGGAGAGATGATTATTATTACCTCAATATGTCCTAATCTAAAAATTCGTTGAATGATCATAGGATAACAACACAAAAATTTAATATTATGGAATTACATGATGTAAATGTAATTCTAGGAAATGGATTGGTTATCGGAAAACAAAGTTACAATCCTTTTTAATAAAAGGAAAGTTATAATTCCGCAACCAGAAAAAAACTTGCATTTTACGGATTTTCAAGGAAGTAGAGACTGTCGATAATTTTCGCACTCCAGGCTATGAGGTTAATGCAAAAGTCAGAAATCAAGCTTCTAGGTCTATCTAGGAGGAAAGAAGCCAAAATTAATGATGCATGATGTACCAATAGTCAGAGAATTCGAAGACGTGTTCCCAGATGTTTTACTAAGTCTGCTATCAGACAGACAAGTCGAATTTGCAATAGGCAAGAATCAAAAGCAAATCCGACTCCTAAGGCACGTGCTGAATGGCACCGAAGAAACTGCAAGAGCAAAAAGGTGCAGCTATAGGAACTTTTAAGCATAGGTTTTATCAGACCAAATGCATCACCTTGGGGAAACCCCTGTCTTGTACGTGAAGAAGAAAGCTAGGTCGATAAGGAGTTGCATCGACTATCGGGAGCAGAATAAGTTGACCTTGAAGAATAGATGTTCCTTGCCCAGGATTGACGATATGTTCGATCAGCTTAAAGGAGCAAACTTGTTCTCAAAGATAGATCTTCGATCAGGATATCATCAGTAGAAGACTCAAAAGGAAGATATTCTGAAAATGGCCTTTAGAACGAGATACAGTCATTATGAGTTCGTGGTTATACCAGTTGGACTTATGAATGCCCGATGGTATTCATGGATCTGATGAGCAGGGTATTCCACCCACACCTCGACAACATCGTCTTGGTATTTATCAATGACATACTTATCTACTCGAAGAGTGAAGGAGAACATGAGCAGCACTTGAGGACAATGCTACAAATGTTGAGAGATGCGAAACTTCACGTCAAATTTAGCAAGTGTGAATTTGGGCTAAGGGAGGTGACATTTTTAGATTACATTTTTTTAGCAGAAAGAATCAAAATGGACTCCGCTAAGATTTAAACGGTGATAGAGTGAAAGTCACCTACCACATCGAACAAAATCTGAAGTTATCTTGGTTTAGCTAGGTACTACAGGAGGTTTATAGAAGGTTTCTCGAAGATAGCAAAGCCAATGACATGATTACTACAAGAAGAATCTAAGTTTGTAGGGACTAATGAATGTAAGGAGAGTTTCCAGATGTTGAAGTAACTTCTTAATACCACACCAGTTCTAGCCGTCCCAAAGTCAGACAAGAACTACAAAGTGTACACAGACGCATCCAAGAGTGGATTAGGCTGCGTATCACTGCAAGATGATAAGATAATAGCCTTTGCATCAAGACAGCTAAGATCGCATGACACGAACTACCAAATTCATGATCTTGAGTTAGCAGCTGTAGTTCCTGCATTGAAAATTTGGAGACACCATCCCTATGGAGCCAAGTGTGTCATATTCACGGATCATAAGAGCTTGGAGTACTTCTTCGAGCAAAAGAATCTGAATATGAGACAAGGAAGATAGCTCGAGCTGGTCAACAATTATGATTTGACAATTAACTATCACCCCGGCAAGGCAATTCAGTAACTGACGCATTGCCCCAGAAGGGAGCAACACAGTTGGGATTTTTGCTTACTAAAGAGAATGAGTTGATCAGGGATTTCGAAAGACTTCATCTTGAAGTTATTTTCCCTTCTGAAAGAAGAAATTGTGACGTAGCTGCCTTGTGTGTAATGTCAGATCTGAGACAGAGATTATCGAGACACAGAGGGAAGGATGACGAGCTTGAGAAGCTACTTCAGAAGATCAGAATGAAAGAAATCTAGGGAGTATCGAGAGGCACCACATAATGCACTGATGTACAGAGATGGAATCTATGTACCAAATAGTGAAGAATTGAGAAACAAGTTTATGAGTGAACCTCATGATACGTTGTATATTGCTCATCCTGTAAGTATGAAAATGTATCAGGATTTGAAGAAAAGTTTCTGGTGGGACGGTATGAAGAAGGATGTAGTATTGCACGTGGAAAAGTGTCTGGCATGTTAGAAGGTAAAGGGGTTACATCAATGATCGTACGGAAGGCTACAACCGTTAGACATTCCCGAGTAAGAATGAGAGCATATTGTCATAAATTTTGTTACAGGATTACCGAGATCTCAGAGAAGGAGATATGACAATATGGGTTTTGAACATCGTCTATCAAAGAGTGCTCTTTTGTTACCAATTCAAACCACCTATGGATCGGATAAGCTAGCACAGTTGTATATCAAAGAAATAGTCAAAATGCACGGAGTCCCAGTGACAATTATGTCTGACGGGGATTCCAAATTTACATTCCAATTTTGGATGAGTTTACAACAAGAGTGAGGGGCACATCTAAACTTTAGTACAACATTTAAACTATGGACAGATGGTCAGCACGAGAGGACCATCCAAACTCTTAAAGATATGCTCCGAGCCGTTGTTTTGGATCGAGGAAGAAATTAGGAGCTGAATTTTTTCTGCTGATTGAGTTTGCTTATAATAATAGTTATGAAGCGACAATTAGCATGGATCTGTATGAAGCTAGTATGGAAGAACGTGTCGATCACCACCTTACTGGGATAAAGTGGGAGAACGAAGAGTACTTGGACCCGAAGCCATTAGCGAGATGACCGAGGTCGTCCGTCAAATACAAAAATGAATCAAGAGGTCCAGAGTAGACAAAAGACTTATGTTGATACAAAGAGAATTGAACTACAATTCGAAGTGAGGGACGAGGAAATTCTCAAGGTCTCACCCTCTAAAGGGATAATCAGATTTGACATTTTGAAATGAGTAGGCCTAGTGGTTTATCATTTGGCCTTGCCACCAAGCATGGGGAATATTCATAATGTATTGCACGTGTCTCGGTTGAGAAAGTATGTATATAACTTGAAACGTATTAAACGTCAAAAAGAGAGAAGTTGAGTTGAATTCGAATCTACCAACATGAAGAAAAGACCCAAGGAGCTCTTGGATAGGATAAATTCAAGAGTTGAGGAATAAATCGATTCCGTTGATAAAAGTTTAGTGGAGCCACCACGGCAAGAGAAAGCAACATGAGAATTTAAAGTAAATATGAGGAATAGAAACCCAGAGTTGTTTTAGACCTAAGCAAATTTAGGGACGAAATTTTTGCAAGGTGGGGTGAATGTAATATCCTGAACTTAATTAAGCAAAAATATGATTAATTAATTATATAAATAAAGATCAATTTAACAATTATGATTTTAATTGCATTATGAGTTGGAAATTTAAACCCGAGGTGACATGCAAGTTTATTTCTTACATGTATTATACAGATGGATTCGTTTTGAGAAAACGTAAGTGGTCATGCAGCCATATCTTACGTGAATTATGTTAAGTGTGACAAATTATTTTCCGAAGGAAAATAATAGCTTTTAAATTGCTATCTCACATACGGAAGCTCCATTTGATTCGCCGAGCTAGGATATGCTAGAGAATAAAGTAACAAAGGATAGCAAACGATTGAAATGAAATTCGGAGAACTGTGGAGACAGCGGTAAATTACTGAGTTAAATTGAGTTCGGAGTTAATTGTTGACTAACTCGATAATTATAAAAATTTACCAACGAGTTGGACTCGCTTGATTAAGAAATACCATGGCGTTCCATAATAAATTGCGTCGAAATAAGAACCACGATATTAATTATCGGTGTTGAAATATACGCGAGTTGAACTGACGGATGGTAACAAAAATTCTTCGCGATGAAGAATTTCCACGCAGCAGGCATGATTGTTTTGTGCGGTGCTTTGTAGGCAAGAGGCGGTGAACATTAATTGTTCACCTCAAAAAGTTGCAAAAACAAGAAAAATAGAATTTAGTCAACATTTTTTTCATTTCCTTCTCTTCTCACCGACTCCGGCCACACCATCTCACGCCAGCCATCTTTCTCGCTGCCGTCCAAACACCACCGTGCAAAATCAGCTGAGAAACCTATATCCGTGTGTAGCCCTTGCTACAAGGAAGCTATAGGCTTTGGAAACAGGGAATCTCGTCGAGAAACGACTGAGATATCGGCTTGTGAAGGTAAGCCATCGATATTATCCTAAAAATTTGAGCCGACATGAGATCCGAGGATCCAGCCGATGAATATTAATTTGGTTTATGTATGTTTATTTCTTGTGTTGTTAGGAGCATTTTGATACCAATTTCGGACCACCCTCGTTGTCGAAAATGCTCCACCAGCCAGCCAACCTCCATTTTCGCCGGTAACTTTTCTCAAGCTTTTTTTGGCGAAATTCTTCCATTTTAGAGCATGTTTTTTGTGTCATTAAGTACCTAGCATATACATGAACTCGTGGTGATGGTCTTGGGGGTCGAAATGGCCGGAGTCGGCCTGCCGGAGGCGAGAAGCGCGGTTGTTCCCTTGTCATCTCTCTCTCTCTCTCTCCTATAGTATATATATGTATAATATAAAAAAATTGTTTACGTGAATAAATACAATATATATGTATGTATATTATATTATTATCCTCATTATTAAGATTAATTATTTTAAAACTTTAATTAATTAATTAATTAAATTAATTATTATATTTTGTTATTAACTCCTTTAATATTTTTGGATTCGGTTCAATTATCTTACTAATTATGTCAATTTGATTTACGACAGTGTAGATATATATAGTTATTGTGAATTACCTGATTAAATTAGGTACTTAATTGAGAAAAATTATTTTAAATTTATTTATGCATTGTGGTTTATAAGTTGAGTTGTTTAGTGTATAAAAGTGCATTTTTGAGTTAATTTGTTAACCAAGAAAGGTTAACATGGGGAACATGATTAATCTAGTTATGTTAGTAAAACCTATCACTCATAGGACTTGAGTATGTTATGATATCAGCTTTGGGCTTATTGTTTGACGATAGAATATCCATCTGATTATGGATACTTATAATGATAATTGAAGGGATATCAGCTGAGGAGCTTGAAAGCTAGACTTCTACATCCATAGTCGACATATCTGTAATATAAAAGGTGGGGACTATTTTATGTAATCTTGAATGCTGTTTTGAGGTGTGAGCTCTGTTTTCTAAAAGCACGAAAATGTTTTGTTTTAAATGTTGAATCTATGCCAAAAGTTTTGTGTGTTTTATTCTGTCTTCTAGTAAATTCGTGGATTTCTAGAGAGGTTTGTTAAGTGAGAATCGATCCAAATATAAATGTTATCTGCGCTAAATCTCTTTAACTTCGGGATATTAAGATCCCTATGTTTGAAAACAATATGAAATGAAATGTTAGGGTTCCTCAGCAGGAGAGCTGATACCCCAGAGTGTAATAAGGTGGTAAATCGATCGTTGTCTCATTGCTATGTGATTTGAGACACTGCGCACATTTATATGACAGTGGTCAGAGTGGTTCGCCCATTCCCAACTAATCATCGTGATTTAAAAGTGGACCAACTTTTAATCACAAAACGGTAAACAGATATAACATCACACACGTGAAATGCTGCAGCAAGAAAATGTTTTGAATGATAACGGTTTGATTTTAATAAAACCCCGTGATGCATTTGTATGTCATAGTATTCATGTATAAATGTATTGTTTTTGGGCATTGTCTCCACAGGGGTACGAAAGTACTCAGTCCATGGTATTGTTTCTAAAATGCATAGGTTAAAACAAGGATGGAGGATGCGGTGGTGTAAGGAGCGTAGCAGCTCATCAGTTAAAGCCAGATCCTGAGATATGCATCTTCTTATGCATATCTCTACCACGTGACTCTTCGCTGCAACACATATCTGATATACATCCTTCCCAGTCTGTCGTGTAAACTCTTTTGCAAACAAATCTTGTTATAGTTTCCGAATGGTTATTTTTGCTTATGAACCATTTTGCTTCCGCGTCTTTTCATAAATGAAAACTATATTTTACATGAGTGGTTGGTTGTTTTCTTTTGATTATCATTCTAAATCTTCCGCTGAGAGAAATGTTTCTTGATCACCTGTAACGCACCCGAAATATCGGGAAGGCCAGAAGGGGGCGTTACACATTATATATCTAACAAACATGCATTATATACCTAGGAAACATGTATTATATACATAACATTCATTATATACCTAACAAACATCTTCCTGCATTATAATATTATATTACTCATATTTTAGAACAATATTACTATAATTATACATTATTACTTCATGCATTATATATGGTATTGCTTTTACTTAAGAGAAAAATTATATTACTTTCATTATAGTATATATGATATTACATAATACATTACAAGTGCAAATATAATAATGAATGATGATTTCACTGAAAAAATATGTTGCATTTTATCTATCATATTCTGCATTATATACTATAACTTAGAGCATTATATTGTGCAACTGCATTCATTATATAAGAATTCGTGTACTGTTATGAGAATTATGCATATAATCACTAATTTTTATTTTTACAATGATTTTTTAATCGGAACTATAGTGTATTACTTTTATTTTAGAGCAAAATTATTTTACTTTCATTATAATACATAAGTTATTTGATTTGTGCATAAGATTAATAATTTTCATTAGTTGCATAATTTATTCCCACTAAACATGTGCAATAGAGATTTAGTTTAAAAATAATAAAATCATATTATTTTGGTAAATTAAAAAATAATTTTAAATTAAGAGAATTATTATATTTATAATTTTAAGAGAGAGAAAAGTAGAACTATATACACTAAATATAAGATATTCGTATCAAAATTGATATCGAAAAAAATCTTAATTAATATAGAAAATTATAAATAAGGAAAATTCTCTAATCTTTAAGATTGAAACATATCTATTATTAATTTTCTCAAATATTATTGTCATATATAGATTCTTATTCGTGCATCAAACTATTTAAAATTATTGTTCGAATGAATATTTGAATGCTTATCATGTGAACTTCATTTTTAAGCTATATCGATATTCCGGGGACTGCATTATTTTGACCTCGACATGCATTATATACCTAGCAAACATTCATTATATAACTAACAAACATTCATTATATAATATAATAATATACATTTATATAATATAACAAAAAAATACATAATTAAAAATAAGTAATGTATGACCAATTTTTATAACAACTATAATATTTTCTACAGTATGCAAAGATAATGAATTTTAATTTTTTTTGATCTCGCAGGAAAGAACATATTGCATTTTATCTATAATGTTTGACATTATATAATATAACTTCATGCATTATACTGTGCAGTTTCATTTATATATAAGAATTCGTGTACTGTTACGAGAATTATGCATATGATCACTAATTTTCATTTTTTACGATGATTTTTAAATCGAAACATATGCAATAGGGATTTTGTTTAAAAGAGAATTAAATTACTTTTAATTTGGTATATGATACATGAAAAAATAATGTATATATATATATATATATATATATATATATATATATATATATATACACACATAAGGGAGTGATCACATGAGAACTCCCCTTACCATGTGAACATAAGAAACCAATCTCGGCTATCCAAATTGGTTATCCAACGCTCAAGACTAAATAAATATCGTTTGCATTATAGAGTAGTAAAACATGCATTGAAGGGTAATTTTGTAATATTTCTTCTCTCTCCTCTAAAATCATCCTAAATATTTAAATGATCATAACTCCTTCGATTTAGATTATTTTTTCATGTATCATATATCAAATTAAAGGTAATTAAATTATTTTTCAAATGAAATCCCTATTGCATATGTTTTGATTTAAAAATCATCGTAAAAAATGAAAGTTAGTGATTATATGCATAATTCTCGTAACAGTACACGACTTCTTATATAATGAATGAAATTGCACAATATAATGCATGAAGTTATATTATATAATGCAGAATATAATTGATAAAATGCAATATTTTTTTTTCCTACAAGATCAACAAAAAAATAAAATAAAATTCATTATCTTTGCATACTTTAGAAAATAT
The DNA here is from genome assembly GCA_026898455.1 of Plectranthus barbatus. Taxonomy (NCBI): domain Eukaryota; kingdom Viridiplantae; phylum Streptophyta; class Magnoliopsida; order Lamiales; family Lamiaceae; genus Plectranthus; species Plectranthus barbatus. The sequence continues at coordinate 318,914 of JAPKLW010000438.1, forward strand.
TATAGTTGTTATAAACGTTGATCATACATTACTTGTTTTAATTATGTAGTTTT
>JAPKLW010000438.1:319066-344968 GCA_026898455.1 Plectranthus barbatus
ATTATATAATGCATGTTTTTAGGTATATAATGAATGTTTGCTTTGTATATAATGTATGTCGAGGTCAAAATAATGCGGTCCACGAAGTATTGATACATCTTAAAACTGAAGTTCACACGATAAACATTCAAATATTTATTCTGACAATAATTTTAAATAGTTTGATGCACGAATAAGAATTTATATGCGATAAGAATCTTTGAGAAAATTAATAATAGATATGTTTCAATATTAAAGATTAGAGAATTTTCCTGATTTATAATTTTCTATAATGAATGCAGTTGCACAATATAATGCATGAAGTTATAGTATATAATGCTGAATATGATAAATAAAATGCAACATGTTTTTTTTTTTTCCTGCGAAATCATTATTCATCATTATATTTGCAATTGTTATGTATTATATAATAATAACATATGCATTATAATGAAAGTAATATAATTTTTCTCTAAAATAAAAGTAATGCCAAATATAATGCAGGAAGCAATACCTTATAATGATAGTAATATTGTTCTAATATATGAGTAATACCATATTATAATGCAGGAAGATGTTTGTTAGGTATATAATGCATGTTTTTTATGCATATAATGCATGCCGAGTTTGAATATGAAAATAGAATCTTAAATTAGAGCAAAATGAAAAAAATTCTCTATAATGCAGGTTTTTTTCGATAATATGACCGAAAATTCCGGTAAAATATTGAGCGTACATTCATTAAAATTAATGGCGAGGATTAGTTCTTATATTCTCATGGTAAGGAGAGTTCTCATTGGATCGCACCCACATATATATATATATATATATATATATATATATATATATATATTATATTATAGTATTTCTTATGATAATTATATTATCAAAAACAAATATCAATATTATTAGGAATTATTGTTAGAAATTCCTACCTTATATATTGTTTTGATGAGTCAAACATCCCATTAGAATATTGTGTCTAGTTAGATTAGCTTAAATATTTAGTGTCTTGTATAGTATTATTGAGTTGTAATAGAAGCTAATTTACAAGTCTTAGGGGATTTGTCGGCGTATTCTTCACCAACAAATAGATTTGCATGAGTTGATGTCTAACACTCTGTTACCAACAAGCATCCGTGGATGAGCTAGCGGACATGTCATCATCAACTGGAGGATTACCAGCAAGGAGCTTTAATAGCAAAGAAGTCATCAACAATGTGCTACTCAACCAGCTAGAAGACACACTTAAGCCAGAACAAGTAATGATTTTCCCAAGATCAGACTTTAAGATTGGAGAACATAATGTCTGATGTATTAAAAGGCTTGTTCGTCCAAGAAATTAACCAACAAATATTCCTCGGACTGGCTAAATAGAGCCATTTTGACTGACGCAGTAAAAGTCCACCTGCTCTGACAAAAAGGACAATGCAAGTCAGAAAAAGCGAGACTTTGACAAGACACGTTCCTTTTGTCTCACAACGGCTCTAAACGACAAAGAGATTCAAACCTTCAAAGGAATGCCTATAAATAGAGATTACATTTCACATTGAGAAGGTTAACAGAACCGAACGAACTTATCTTACAATCAATCTCTGTCAATTTCTCGAAAGCTTCCACTTCCAGATCCTAAAGTTTTCAGGCTGATTATATCAGATTTCCATGTTCTTCCTTGAAAACGAGGCTCTGTACTTTTAGCAAAAGTTAATTTTGTTATCTTGCTCCCTCAGTAAAAAAATATCTTGGAGTTGTCACTTCTTTGGTGGAAACTATCTCGTGTGTATATAAAAAACTGACATTTTTGAGGGGTCTTAAACTCTCACGTCCACTTTGAAGGTCAATGTGGTGTGTCCACGCTTCAAGCCTAAAGAAGTTCTTGATTGCAAATGACTTGGCGAGTGCGCTAATTGACTGGTGGATGTGGCATTCACCAGCTAGCAATAAATCGTTGACACTTTTGTAATTGACAGCTTAGTGATCCCAGACTGCGCGTCTGAAGAGAGGACGTAGGACGGCTTTGCCTGAACCTCTATAAAATCCAGTGTTTTTATTACTTTCTTTAAATTTCTGCACTAAATTTAAAACCAACACATAAAGTGTTGGAGTATATTACTTAAATCGGCTAATTAATATAATTGACTAGCAAAACAACCGCATTTCTAAACTTGAGCTGGTGCAAGAATCACCAGCTCGGAAGGCTCAACCTTGAAAAACTTCCGCCGCACCTTTGCCTAACTTTGATCCCCGGACCAACAAATATTGAATAATTTCCAAGTTTTAAATTATATAATTGAATCAGTGCTAATTTTTTTAATAAATAATGCAGATACTAAAAATTATTTAATTATGAGATTGAAACATGTTTAAATATTAATGAAACAATATATTTTGACAATTTAAATTGGAGTTGATCTCCAGAAAGACGGTTTCACCATTTTTTTTATTGTGAGACGGACCTGAACACATCATTTCAATAAGTTAAATACATCATTTTATTTTAAAAAATTACATTATTTGCAACAAAGAAATACATCATTTGTAATAAAAAATACATTATTTCAATAAATTAAATACATCATCATATATTTTTTTTTTGTGTAAAAAATTACATTATTTGTAACAAAGAAACACATCATTTGCAATAAAAAAATACATCATTTTAATAAATTAAATACATCATTAATTTTATCTCACAATAAAAATAATGAGACCGTCTCATTTGAAAATTTCCCTTTAAATTGATAACTATAAAAAGATTGTGATGTAGTTTAAATCTCTATTGTCGAGAGAATTAGAATTTAATATAGTTTTTTTTTGTATAGAAACTAAGAGAATAAATGTTTAATAACTTACACAATCATATGTGTAAAATATAATTCGTAAAATTATCAGTTTGTCGAACTTACTTAAAAAATGAAAAATTAAGATTAAAACTAATGATATTTTTACTATAAATTAATTTGAATAAAATAACCTCCAATTAGGGGTGTAATCGAACAGAGTCGAGTCGAGTAGTGTTGTGCTCAAGTTTGACTCGTTTAGTTTCGAGTCGAGCTTCGAGCTTTTCTATCAATATTTGATGTTCACGAACTTTGTCGAGCTTTTATCGAGCCTAAACGAACTTTCTAAATTTAGGATATATTTAAGATTTTCATTATTATTTTGAAAATAATAAATTCGATGAAGGGCTCCAATTAGCATCCCAAAGTAATATAATATAGTAGGAAGCATGCATTGTGAATGATGGTTGCTGTGATTGATTTGTACAGTGAAAGAATTATGATTATGTTACGCCCCGATTTGTAAACAAGACTTAAATAAGAGAATTGAGGCACATCGGGAACGAGATTTGCACTTGGGATATCAATCAATAAGAAGAATTCAAGCAAATAAGAAAGAAATCATCACACTTATCCCAAGTTAAGCAAAAGATAGTAAAGGGATGCCTTCTCAAGAAGGGATCGTAGCTTCTTGAGTAAATCAAATATCAGAGTTTATAGTATGTTATCAAAAGGCTAACAAAAGATGAAGAGTTTCAGCAGCGGAAAGTTATCAATGAAGTATGTATATGAAGATACATACTTCAACATCTAACTATTACAAAAAGAATCTTCAGCTCCACTTCGACTGCTGCCTCGTACTCTTGTTCCAAAAGCTTATTTTAACCTGCGCATTTTAGAAATAATGCGAGGGGCTAAGTACAAATTGTACTTAGTGAACACATGCCCGAAAACATACATATATAAGTTTGTCATGCCTTTTTAATCGGGTCGCACATGGGGTTTTAAGTTTGAAATCCTCCCATGGCACCAAAATATTTTATGAATGAGCTAGCTCTTTTACACAGTTAAACTATCTGCAATTAAATATGTGACTGGGAGGTGGCCACCAACCACAGTCACAATGCTAGTCCATGTAGGGCGGAACCCTTTAACACGATAGCATTAAAGTGCACTAACCCGTGGCATCTTATCATACCAACCGGGCACGATCGTTAGAGACTCGCAGTACGCGTAGTCAACATTCACGTTCCCACGTGTAATGTTCTTCTCTGAGTGGGGTTCCCCCATAGAGAGGACAGATAGCAAACACAAACAGTAGGCGATGACAAAGCACTTAAAACAAATCATTTTATCTCATGCTTGATTTCTTTGAAAAGAAAACATCATTTTTATTTTATTTTAGCCCTCCATATAGGGTAAAAGAAAGCCCACCTTAGTTGGTGTGATTGCAAGTGATTTCTCTAGTTGCCGATCCTTTCCTTACCCTATCCTATGATGTAAGGAATACAAGTAAATCCTCAAGGGATAATAGATTATTTGAAATCTAACTTATTAAAATAGTTCTAGACTCTTAATCGATCTTGGACTTCTCAATTTGAGCCATCGGATAAGGATATGTAAGAATGACTTGGAAATTTAGTTTGACGAACAAGGTAGTCAAACGTTACTTCAATAGCTCGTGGTTCAACATCGAGCATTAATTCAAGGAACATGAATAATAATTCAATTTGATCGAACAAAACAAATGACTTCGTCAAGTGACTAAGCTCTTTCAAGAGTTTAAGATTGAAAGAAGTTTCATTATGAATCATCGTACATTGCTTGAGAGTATAAGAACTCATCAAGTTGTTTCAACGAAATAATCGAGGAGATTATTGATCTAAATTGAAGATCGAATCAAGATTTCAAAGGTTAAGGTTTAACAAGTTTGATAAGCTTCAAAGGAAGTTCGAGTTACAAGAATTCAGTCAAACAAATCAAATTGAAAAGATTTTCGGAGAAGTTATGGAAGATAACTTTTCTTCGTCGATTGATACAAGGAATATCAAACGAAACCAATTTGGATTTGAATTAATTGAATAAAGGGTTTAGAATTTAAGGAAATGTTATTTGAGTTGATTGGTATGAAGGGTATCGAAAGATATGGAAGATAGATCGAATTGATCGAAGAAAGAACAAAATAGGGGAAATTTTCATTCTGTCTCGACCGAGATAGAGTGCATCTCGACCGAGATGAATGTATCGACTGAAATGAAGTGTATCTCGACTGATATGAGCATATCGACCGAGACGAGATGCATCTCGACCGATATGAGCATATCGATCGAGATGAGACACATATCGACCAGAATGAATAGAAATTGGCCATCTCGACCGGGATGAAGTCCATCTCGATCGATATGGACATATCGACCGAGATGAACCTTATCTCGCCCGATATAGCCATTTCGACCGAAATGGAGTTTATATCGGCCGAAACAGAGGCTATATGCCTTCCGGCGGAAATTCTTATTTTTGGCTCAAACGGTTATCCGGGCTCGTCCAATCGATTTCTAACAACACCAAATGGTTTTCTAACAAGTATAATGAGTCTAGACATGATTTAAACCATCAAAAAATGTTGGAATCGAGATTTAACCACAATATTTCAATATAGGGTAAATATACCAAAAATCTCCACAATCAACACAACTCGATTTCTAGGTCCATATATCATTTCTAGGCTCATAATATAACATGCTAAACATGCATACGTACTCATAAACTCAATATCAAGCCGAGATCATGGAATTTAAAAACTAGGGCATAAACCATAACATGTTTAAATCAACAAAATAGCTAGAGGGAGGTTCGATTTATACCTCTAGGACGTTTATAGGTCCTTGTGATCTTGATTAACCTTTGATTTCTCTATTTCTCACTTCAAAACAAATAGGAATGGAAATCTAAGGTTGGAAATGGAAAGGAAACGAAGAGAGGGCTCCGAAAAGGTATAGCTTTACCTTGAAAACCCTTCGCCGGAGCTTGCCGGAAAGTCGCCGGAAATCTTCGCCGGAGAAACTCTAGAGAGTTTAGTGAGAGAGAGTAAAAGTGGTGGAGTGAGGGGGGAAGTTATATTTATAGAGGGAGGTGAGGGGTAACTTTGTAATTACCGAAAGTCAAAAAGGTTAAAGTGGTTGTCATTCGCTTGTCACGTCGGTCACTTTAACATCACCTCACGTCAACTCCACATCTCTTCGCGTCATTGCACGGGAGACCGTGATATTTCATCGATACACGAGTATTTATCGATCGATATTATCTCGATACAAAAATATCGATCACCAAATAATTAATCGAGATTAATTAAACTAATTAATAATACTTTATTTTCCTCAATGAATAAAGGTGACAAACAAATGAGGCCAAAATAATAATTTCCCAAAATAAATTGATCGCGATATCTCAAATTAATTCGATAGCAAGATATAAACTTCGAAAATCCGATAATTACATTCAAATTTTATGAGGGGTGTTACATCCTCCCCCACAAAAAAAAAATTTCGTCCCGAAATTTCGCAGACTACAAAAAGAGTTCGGGATACTTTTCCTTTATTTTGTCTTCGAGTTCCCATGTTGCTTCTTCAGTGCCATGATGCTTCCAAAGAACTTTGACAAGGTTGATCTTCTTGTTGCGGAGCTCTTGGGTTTTGAAATCCATGATTGCTTCTGGTCCTTCTTCATAAGTTAGATCGGGCTGGAGCTGAACTTCATCTTGATGAATAACGTGTCTCGGATCAAAAACGTACTTTCGCAGTTGCGACACATTAAAAATGTTATGAACGGTTCCGAAACTGGGTGGTAAAGCCAAACGATACGCTATGGCTCCAATTCTTTCCAAAATCTCGTAAGGACCAATATATCGAGGTCTAAGCTTTCCTCTAGCTCCAAAACGAATGATTCCTTTAGAGGGCGATATTTTCAAAAACACCTTATCTCTGACTTCAAAAGTTAATTCGGTTCTTCTCTTGTCGGCATAAGACTTCTGTCGATCCTGAGCTTCTTTGATCCTAGCGCGGATCTGCCGAACGATTTCTATCATCTCAGCGACTGAATCAGGCCCTAAGATTTTATGCTCTCCAACTTCATCCCAATACAAGGGAGATCTGCACTTCCTTCCGTAGAGTGCTTCGTATGGGGCCATTCCGATTGTGGCTTGGAAACTATTGTTGTAAGCAAATTCAATCAGTGGCAAAATTGCCTCCCAGTTCACTCCTCTGTCAAGAACGACTGTTCTGAGCATATCTTCCAAAGTCTGTATGGTCCTTTCCGTTTGACCGTCTGTTTGAGGGTGAAATGCGGTACTGAAATTCAAATGAGTTCCAAGCTCTTTCTGCAGGCTGGTCCAAAATCGAGATGTGAACTTTGCATCTCTATCAGATGTAATCGTCATTGGCACGCCATGTAATCGGATGATTTCCTTGACATACATTTGGGCCAACTTATCTGATCTATATGTAATCTGAATTGGCAGAAAATGTGCGCTCTTGGTCAAGCGATCTACGATTACCCAAATAGCAGTGTTTCCTCTTTGGGACTTGGGTAAACCAGTTACAAAATCCATCGCTATTGCATCCCATTCCCACTCAGGGACGTCAAGAGGCTGTAACTTTCCATACGGCCTCTGATGCAATGCTTTCACTTGTTGACATGCCGAACAACGTTCTACGAATGTGGCAATATCTCGTTTCATGCCTTCCCACCAAAATTTAGACTTCAAGTCTTGGTACATCTTTGTACTTCCAGGGTGGGCAGTGTACTGGGTTTCATGTGCTTCTCTCATGATTTCTTCTCTCAAATCATGAATCCTTGGCACACACAATCTTCCATCGTACATTATGGCATTATCGGAAGCTTCTTCAAAATTTTCGACTTTCTTCTCGCGGATTTGAAGTCGAATCTTTTCCAAACCTTCATCCTTTCTTTGTGCTTCTACAATCCTCGTCCTTAGATTAGGACTTGCCAATAAGGCTGCTATTCTTGTGCTCACCGTTTCTGGTGGAGAAATCACTTCAAGATTTAGCTTTTCCATTTCCTTGATTAAATCCTCTTCTTGTGTAATTACAACACAAGCTTTGGCTGGAGCTTTTCTGCTCAACGTATCAGCTACGGTATTAGCTTTACCGGGATGATAATTGATGATCAAGTCATAATCCTTCACTAATTCCAACCACCTTCTTTGCCTCATATTCAGGTCTTTCTGCTCAAAGAAGTACTTGAGGCTCTTGTGGTCAGTGAAGATTGCACATCTAGCTCCGTAGAGATGATGTCTCCAAATCTTTAACGCATGGACAATTGCTGCTAACTCCAGGTCATGGGTTGGATAGTTTAATTCATGCGTCCTTAACTGACGTGATGCATACGCAATCACTTTGCCTTCTTGCATCAAAACACAACCTAGACCATTTTTGCAGGCATCCGTATACAACTCATAATCTTTTTCTGCTTTTGGTACTGCCAAAACAGGTGCAGTGGTTAAGAGTTCTTTCAAACGTTGGAAACTCGCTTCACACTCTTCAGTCCAAGTATACTTGATTCCTTTCCTCAGAAGTTGCGTCATTGGTCTGGCGATCTTAGAAAATCCTTCAATGAATCTACGATAATATCCAGCCAGTCCAAGAAAACTTCGAACTTCATTCGGGTTTTTAGGAGCTTCCCACTCCTTTACCGCTTGTATTTTAGCTGGGTCTACCTTGATTCCTTCTGCAGACACAATGTGTCCTAGGAACATCACTTCTTTCAACCAAAATTCGCACTTGCTAAACTTAGCGTACAGTCTCTCCTTTCGTAGGGTTCTCAAGACTGTTCTCAAATGCTCTCGATGTTCCTCTTCACTCTTCGAATAGACAAGAATGTCATCTATGAAGACTAGAACAAAATTGTCAAGATATGGATGAAACACGCGATTCATAAGATCCATGAATACTGCTGGCGCGTTCGTCAATCCAAAAGGCATCACTACAAACTCATAGTGGCCATATCTTGTCCGAAAAGCTGTCTTTGGAATATCTTCTTGACGAATTTTTAACTGATGGTACCCAGATCTAAGGTCAATCTTCGAAAATACCTTTGCTCCCTTGAGTTGATCAAAGAGATCGTCGATTCTTGGGAGTGGATATTTGTTCTTCAGAGTGAGTTTATTCAACTTCCGGTAATCAATACACATACGCATAGATCCATCCTTCTTCTTTACAAACAGGACAGGTGCTCCCCAAGGCGATACGCTAGGTCGAATGAATCCCAGATCTAATAGCTCTTGTAACTGCACTTTCAACTCTTGCAGTTCCTTAGGGGCCATCCTATATGGAGCTTTTGAGATAGGAGCTGCACTTGGTTCAAGATCGATAACAAATTCCAATTGCCTGTCTGGCGGCAATCCAGGTAGCTCATCAGGAAAAACATCTTCAAATTCCCTTACGACTTCTACATCACTGGCGGTGATGTCCTTCTTGTCATCCTCATTGAGGTACACAAGGTAAGCTCGACTATCTTTTATGCTGGCTAATTGGTACGCTTGCATTGCAGTAATTAAGGGAATCCTGGTTCCTTTCCGAACATTGTACAAGTGTACAGGTTCTCTCCCAGGCTGTCCAAAAGACACAATCCGGTCTTTGCACCGAATGGTAGCATGGTTCTCTTCTAACCAGTCCATTCCTAGTATGACGTCCACATCTCTCATTTTTAGGACGTTCAAACCATTGGCTCTTAATGTGCATGCTCCGAAAGAAATTTCTAGGGTTGGACAAATAAGATTCAAGAGGGCTGATCCTCCAGTTGGGGTTACTATACACAAGTCATTCTTCGTTCTCTCGGTACTAAGCCCTAGATTCTGAATGCAATGCGATGCACCAGTATCAAAAAGCACAATAACTGGCGAATGATCGATCAGTCCCATACCTGTCAGGTTTCCCAAATCTTCTTTCCCTTTTGGTTGTTCCAGAGCATAGGCTCGTCCTTGTCGTGCTTGATGTTGAGCTGGCTGTTGCTGCTGTGGCTGCGGCTGTTGTTGCTGAGGCACTTGCTGAATCGGCTTGGCTTGGATAGTGCGGTTACGAGTGTTTCGCGGTTGTTGCTGGCCTTGCAATGCACGCAATTGGGTGTTGCCTTGATTGTTTTGGCGCTAGTTGCGAAAATCTGGCCGATTGTTGCTCTGGCGACACTGCGATGAATAATGTCCCAGACGTCCGCAGTTGTAGCAGTTGGCACGGTAAGCAGCGCATTCTTCTTGGTGGTCTCTTCCATAGCGATTGCAGCGTTTGATGGCGAAGTTGCTTTGACGGTTGATCCCTTGGTTCTGAAAATTCCTTTGATTTCCGGTTTGGTTGCTGCGAAAATTTTGATTGCCTTGCCAATTTCTTTTCTGTCCGGCTGTCGAAGTCTGCGGGACATCTTCTTGCTTTTTCTTGGTTCCTGCTTCAGTTGATGGCTCTGGCTTGTTAGACAAGAGAGCTGCTCGCAGTCCGTTCTTCAGTGCAGCTTCAATGTTCAAGGCTCGCTGCAGTGCGTCCATGTAGTCCAATCCAGTCAGGCAAGCAATGGAAGCTTGGATGTCTGTTCGCAGTCCTAACATGAATTGGAGTGCCTTTTTCTGCTCAGTGTTCACCGCGTCTGGAGCATACTTCGATAGACTGATAAATATACGGTCGTACTCCGTCATAGACATTTCTCCTTGTACCAGGCGATGAAATTCTGCCTGCTTCTGAACTCGATACGCCAAAGGAATATACTTGGTGTAGAACTCCTCCTTGAAATTGTCCCAAGTTAGGGCACCTTCTTGTTCCAGAGTGAGTGTCTTCAGATGGGTGTCCCACCAATGTTCAGCCTCATCAGTCAACTGGAAGGAAATGCACTGGACTTTCTCCTGGTCAGTGCAGTTGAGAATTCTGAAAATTCGCTCCATGGATTTGATCCATGTCTCAGCTTTTGGTGGGTCCTCGGTTCCGTCTAACAGTGGAGGATTTTGTCGGGTAAAGATCTCCCCGATTCTTCTAGGTTCGACAGGAGGTACTTGTGCCTCTTCTTCGTAATAATCCCAGTCTTGCTCAGGATGCGGTCCATCGCCTTGTTCTTGATGTGGTTCATTTGGATTGTCGTGTGGTTGGCCTCTTCCATGACCTCGTCCTCGGCCTCTTCCACGACCTCGGCCTCTTACAGGGGCTTCTCTGGGCGGCATTCTGCAAAGTAAATAATCGTTAAAAGGGTATTCAGGACCCTAAGTACGCACGATGCGTATCGAAAAATCCTTTTCAGGATTGCAGTGAAGACGACAATGATAAATACAAATATGTTTGACATAATGGGTTATCCCACAATTTAGGGTTAACCGTCTTTTTAAGGGACAATATTCCCCACAATACTTGGTGATAGCTAAGTTAACACAATTGTCGCAAAGATAGAAAATTCAAGACAAAAATTTAAACATAACAATATGTTATACTTCCAAAACCCGGAAAGTGGGTGGGTAGCATTTTTGCTTTGAAAATCTTGGGGTTGCCGTGTTTGAAATTTGGCTTCCCAACTACCAGTTAGTACAATCATTGTTCATCTCCCGTAGGAGGCATCCTAATTACGATTACATTCATAACATCCATAAGTTAAGAAATGGGCCAACAAGGCACCTTACAATCACAGTCCTACAACATACATTTGATAGACAATTACATATATGCATCAATAGGAATCTAAGGAAGATGATCAAAGGTCGTCGTCCAACGATCCAAACATCCCGTCGTCTGAGAAATCAACCACCTCGGGAGGGGTTGCTGCATCCTCCCCGGGGTCCTCGCCACCAACATTCCATAGCTCGTCTCCCTACTCCTGCTGCCATTGTTGCGGCCAATTTGCGGCTATCCAATCGTTGTTAGGCTGGGCAGCACCATCTGGTAGGGGCATTTCCTAATCGGGATTGACTTGTTCGTCGTCATCCTCGTCTTCTCCTTCCACTTCTTCCTCATCCTCATCTCCTTCATCCCCATTGACTTCCTCATCATCCTCAGCTTCGTCGTCCGACCCTTCTTCACCCTCAGGATCTAGGTATTGATCCCCGAGTCGGTCATGCATCTCGTGTCTCCAGGCTGCTGGTACGGGGCGGTCCCAATCAGGATTCTGAGAATCCTCGGAGTCATCATCAGGATAGGCAGGATAGTGACTGGCGTCTAGCTCCTCATCGCTGGGTCCGTAGGAGGAATCTTCTTCTGGGTCTTCCTTGGATTCGCTGTCTGATACGAAGCTTCTAGCTTGGGAAGATCCCGCTTAAATGTCGTGGGGTTGCGGTGGATCCTGGAAGGTGGCTCGCTGACGACGGATAAGGGTAATGAATCCCTCCAGGTCAGACTCATCGGTAGGGAAGTTATCCAGGTAGTTTCCAAGATTGGTTTGAACCCATGGCTGCCACTGAGGAGGCATCAGCTCAGCTAGGCGGCGTAGTCCCTCCGTCCTAGTTACTCCGTGTGGGTGAGCATCCAACCAGAACTTGTAGAAGTCTGAGAGAAAACGTCTCAGGGAGTCTCCTTGGCAGATTTGGTAGCTCATGAAGTAACTGACTCGCCTCTCTCCTGAGGCGTTGCGTGGTAACGGTTTACGGTGGGTGATCTTGCGTCGGGCCATCTGCGAATAGGTAAAGAAAAAAAATCAGGTGGTCGGTAGATAATTATAGTGGTTTGTGCAATTTAAATAGCGGAAGTAACGCAATTATAAGGTAATAATTCTAGGTTCAACTACGGCGCATAATAGTCCTATCTTAATACATGCTTGGTCTAAGTCTCTCGCGAAGGTAAACTAAAACATGCTCCCTAAAAGCATCTAAGTTCTCTAATAAGGCCTTTATAATTAAAGCATTCGTAATGCATGAGGAAAATTTTCATGAAATGCAACAATTTATGCATTGAAAGCCTTCGATAATTAGAATGCAATTATTTATGCATTAAACTCTTCATGAGCTTTGATAAAAGAGATGCAACAATGTATGCATTAACTCTTAAGAAAAACTTTTGAGGATGCAACAAGGCATGCATCAAAACTTTTCACTTTTCAAAAAGGAGGCTTGCGCCTTCAACTTTAATGCAATAATTTATGCGAAATTCTTTTTCTTGATGCGGCGCCGAGTACGAGTGCAGGAGCTGGAGCTGGTAAAGAGGTTTTCAACTCATCAAATAAATTGGAGGCCTCGAAACACGGAGGACCTAGGTTCAGAGCGAAAAGAAAATCTTCAACCTCATTCTAATACCACTTTGTCACGCCCCGATTTGTAAACAAGACTTAAATAAGAGAATTGAGGCACATCGGGAACGAGACTTGCACTTGGGATATCAATCAATAAGAAGAATTCAAGCAAATAAGAAAGAAATCATCACACTTATCCCAAGTTAAGCAAAAGATAGTAAAGGGGTGCCTCCTCAAGAAGGGATCGTAGCTTCTTGAGTAAATCAAATATCAGAGTTTATAGTATGTTTTCAAAAGGCTAACAAAAGATGAAGAGTTTCAGCAGCGGAAAGTTATCTATGAAGTATGTATATGAAGATACATACTTCAGCATCTAACTATTACAAAAAGAATCTTCAGCTCCACTTCGACTGCTGCCTCGTACTCTTGTTCCAAAAGCTTCTTTTAACCTGCGCATTTTAGAAATAATGCGAGGGGCTAAGTACAAATTGTACTTAGTGAACACATGCTTGAAAACATACATATATAAGTTTGTCATGCCTTTTTAATCGGGTCGCACATGGGGTTTTAAGTTTGAAATCCTCCCATGGCACCAAAACATTTTATGAATGAGCTAGCTCTTTTACACAGTTAAACTATCTGCAATTAAATATGTGACTGGGAGGTGGCCACCAACCACAGTCACAATGCTAGTCCATTTAGGGCGGAACCCTTTAACACGATAGCATTAAAGTGCACTAACCCGTGGCATCTTATTATACCAACCGGGCACGATCGTTAGAGACTCGCAGTACGCGTAGTCAACATTCACGTTCCCACGTGTAATGTTCTTCTCTGAGTGAGGTTCCCCCACAGAGAGGAAAGATAGCAAACACAAACAGTAGGCGATGAAAAAGCACTTAAAACAAATCATTTTATCTCATGCTTGATTTCTTTGAAAAGAAAACATCATTTTTATTTTATTTTAGCCCACCATATAGGGTAAAAGAAAGCCCACCTTAGTTGGTGTGATTGCAAGTGATTTCTCTAGTTGCCGATCCTTTCCTTGCCCTTTCCTATGATGTAAGGAATACAAGTAAATCCTCAAGGGATAATAGATTATTTGAAATCTAACTTATTAAAATCGTTCTAGACTCTTAATCGATCTTGGACTTCTCAATTTGAGCCATCGGATAAGGATATGTAAGAATGACTTGGAAATTTAGTTTGTTAGTTTAGGCTGCAACACAGTTAGTATTTAATGGCTTATCTTGGTTGCTAAATGTGCTGGTATGTTCGGTACATATTGATATGACTTGCTGAAATCAAATTTTTATATCTGATATTAAAAGAATGTTAATTTCGATAACTTGATGATATCTGAAGCCTAATTGAAGACCCAGAGATATACACGAGTTTGTATGCCACTTTGAGATGCTATGGTGTAGAGTTTTACATGTACTTGTATATCTGCATCTTGGGTGATAGCAAATTATGTATGACTTCTAATTTTGTCATTAGGTAACCATATCCAATATAGGATGGTGACATTTTCTAAGAAGCTCAGAAGGTTCATTACGCTAAAGTCATGCAGGCTGATTTACATCAAGCATAAGTGAAAAGACTGAGTGGTATAACTTAGGAATGAAAGGTAATAATTAATTTGTAAGCTTGTCAGAGCTTAAATTAATTAATGGATGTATGCAACTTTAAATATGAGGATATACTGAGCCCATATAACTCGTTCCTTATAACGTGGTAACAAAGATGTAGGTTAGTATTGATTCCGAGGTGATATGAATCAATATTAATTAATTGTATTCTGGGTTAAATATGAGAATTATTTAATTCAGAGACCTTCTTTATTATTTGCATACTGGTCCCTGGTCTGACCCATGAAAAGCTCAGGCCCATTAGGATTCAGAATTCTCCTATAAATACCCCCCTCAACTCCCCTTATTAAATGTTCATAAGTTGCTGATCAACAAACTATATAATTGGGAGCTGATAGGCGATACCATTTGAGAAGGATGAAGAAATTCTGATTCTCGATTGGTGCAATATCTTGAGGGAATCTTCACCAGATATTCAGATACGAGCGAGAGATATAGATTAGAAGATTAGATCTGGATAATCTTTTTTTTTTTTTTTCCTTAATTTTTGATTTTATTATTAAATATAATCGGATATTTAATTTTTCGTCTTGTAGGATTGAATATTGTGTGAGAAGGATTCAAAAACCTAATTCCTGTGCATAAGTTCAAAGATATTTTATTCTAGGTATTCCTAATGTCTCTTTCTTTTGCATTCGATTACAATAGAAGCATGCTCAAATTAATCATAAACATAACAATTATTTTTAATATCCAATAATTAATCTTTAACAACAATATTTATTCCATTCAATTTGCAAGCAAAAACCACTTTCATGTTGCAATCCCATGTGAGTAGATCAATCATGTCCACAGTGTGTTGTAATTGGAATGGTGTGTCATGAGTCCATTCATGTTTGATTTTTGATTCGATGGAAATGAAATGTGTATTATGGGAGACAAAATTAGTTTGTTAAGGACAAAGCCTCACTGCTTTTTGCTTTTAATCCCATCATTTGTATTCACCATAAAATATACTATTCTCTTCGTTTATTTTATCTTTTTTATTATAAATTTAGATTAATTTGTGAATTATATTTATGTATTAAACGTGCTGATTATATTAATTATTAAATTTGTGGGGTTTTAATCCTTCATTATATTTAATGTGTTCTAAAGTACTATTAATTACTTTATTTGTAAAAAAACTAAATTGGGGATATGTTTGTTCACAATTAAGTACAATGCTCGTTGGTTCAACTCGATTTAAACACATCTGATTCAACAATTTGATTTAAATTTTCACAATTTTTGAATTTGAGTGGTTCGATTCAGTTTTTAATCAATCCTAATTATACTTTTTAAGGGAAAAATGTGCAGTAAATATAATTTATTTTAATTAATTTTTAAATTAGGGTACAAATTTAAACGAGAGAGGGGTGTCTCTTTATGGTCTCAAACCCGTAAGTAATTAGTCATCGATAAAACGCTGAAACACTGGGGGATAAAATGAGATTTATTTATTTTTTATTATGCTGATAGGTTTCATTATGGAAGAAAAAGTGTTAATCACGATGAAATTGTAATTGTTGTGAATTGAAGCGATTGCAGACACAAATAACTAACAGAAAATAAGGAACACAAAGAATTATAGTGGTTCGAGCGTAAGCTCTACGTCCACTCTTCAAGCCTCCTTGGTGATGATATTATTATAGTTAAGAAAATACAAAGTATGACATTTACATTTGGTGGGGAGTAGGGATATATATAGGGAGATATTCCTAGATACGTAAGGAATATAAAACCTAGATATTTTAAGATATATCTAAATCTAAATCTATATAAAATAGATTTATTCCTATCCAAATTCTATAATGATAATAATAAATCTTGTTCAACAAGGAAACAAGATATACATCATATCTTCTCCATATCTATCCAACTCGATCAGCTCCTCGAGTTATATTGAGACTACTCCAACAATTCTCCACCTTAGGCTCAATATCACCTCGGTTTGGTCAACAGTTTGATCAGTTCCAGACAGTACTCAAACTTAGTACTTGGAACTGGCTTTGTAATCATATCCGCAGGATTATCGAGGGTATTGACCTTGTGCAGCTCGACCTCACCAGTTGCGACCACATCTCTTATAAAATGGAAATTTACATCGATGTGCTTATTTCTCACATGATGAATGTCATTCTTTGCCAGCTGCAAAGCACCTTGATTATCACAGGAAACTTTCATCTTTCCTTGATTAATCCCCAGTTTGTTCATGAACCCGAGCAACCACAAACCTTCCTTAATCGCTTCGGTCAAGGCAATGTACTCCCCCCCATTGAAGAGAAGGCAACTACCCTCTGCAAACTTGCTCTCCAACTAATCGCCGTTCCATATGACGTGAACACAAAACTCGTCAATGACTTCCTCGTATCCATACATCCTGCATAATCCGAGTCCACAAACCCTTCGACTAGGAGCCTCAAGCTCGAACCATCATCCTCGAAGACTAGACCCTTTTCTAATTGTCCCTCGAACATACCTGAGGACCCACTTCAGAGCTGTCCAATGCTCTTTCCTAGGTTCGGCTATGAACCTACTAACCATGCTGAGAGCATAAGCAAGATCCGGTCTCGTATAGACCATAACATACATTAATGAACCGACAACGCTCGCATAAGGAACACCTCTCATGAACTCCCTTTCCTCCTCGTCGAGTTTCCCAGCAGCACTCAACTTGAAATGAGCTGCTAACGGAGTAACCACAGGCTTTACATCCTTCATTCCATGCTTCTCAAGAACTTTCATCAAGTATCCCTCTTGAGATAATGTGAGTCTTCTTCGAGCTCTGTCTCGAACTTTTTCCAAACCCAGGATCCTTCGAGCACAACCGAGATCCTTTATCTCGAACTCCTGATGCAAAACTTCTTTTAGTTCGGCTATCCCTTGCTTATCTCGACCCGCTATCAGCATATCATCTACATACAACAGTCTATAAATTTGAGTCTTCATATCTTCACCTTGAAAATATACACATGGGTTGTGTTTGCATCGAACAAAGTCCTACTGAACCATAAACTTGTCGAACCGCCTATTCCACTGCCTTGGAGACTGCTTCAATCCATACAATGACTTCTTGAGAAGACACACCTTCTCCCCACTGTCAGCTTTCTCGAAGCCCTCGGACTGCGTCATAAGGATCCTTTCCACTAGCTCTCCGTACAGAAATGCGGTCTACACATCCAATTGCTCCAACTCCATGTCGTACCGAGCAACCAATGACAATATCATCCTTAAAGACCTTTGTTTCACCATTGGCGCAAACACCTTGCCATAATCCACACCTTCCCGTTGTTTGAAGCCTCGAGCAACTAGTCTAGCCTTGAATCTAACCCAGAAACCTCTTATTTCTTCTTGAAGATCCACTTACAACTAACTATCGATTGCTTCTCCCCCAGCTTATTCACCAACTCCCAGGTGTTATTCTTCTTCAAGGAGTCCATCTCCTCCTTCATGGCATTGAGCCATTTGAGACTCTCCTTACAAGTTATGGCCTCGGTATAGCTCTTCGGCTCAGTATCATCCAGCTCTATCTCTTTTGCTATAACAAAGGCATATGCTACGACATCAGCATATCCAAATCGAGTGGGAGGTCTTATCTACCTTCGTTTCCTATCTCTCGTGAGATTATAATCTTTTGTAGGAACTGAGTCTACAATAGGCGACATGAATCGCCATTTATTATAACTCCGGATTCGATTTATGGATATCAAAATAAATATCATGACAAACAGTAAATGCCCTATGCATGCTCCTATTTAATTTAATTCGTAGATTCAAAGGAATACCTGCGACTCCAACGACTGATCTACAGATCTAGATCGATGATGGCAATGATGATGGTGTAGATCTGGATCTAGAATCGATCAAATCAATGGTGTTCCTACAGATCTGATCTTCTGATCTGTTCCCTTGCTCGATCCGGAAATCTGGTGAGGATACGATACCGGATCTACAGCCGCCCACTCTCTCTCAATCTCTCTAGGGTTTCTGATTTGAAACTTCAAACTTATGTGGGAAAATGAGAGATTTATCTATTTATATAGATCTGGAGAATGGGCTATTAGGGTTTAATAAACCCTAATGGGTTCTGAGCAGTGTTGGGCCAGACCAGGGATCAAATGCAAATAATAAAGTGGGTCTCCTATTAATTAATTCCATGTTCAACCCAGAACATAATTAATTAATGAACAATAATTCATGCCACCAGAAAATTAATGCTGACCTACCCCTTTATTACCACGTTATTAGGAACGAGTTGCATTGACTTGGTTAATCCCCATATTTAAGGTTTCAGACATTAATTAATTAATTCAGTGTATGACAATTAGCTGTAATTAATTAATCTTTTATTATTCCTGAGTAGTACCACTCAACCCTTATCGCTTATGCTTGAATCAATGATTCAGCCTGCAGGACTTAGCATAACGAACCTCGTGAGCTTCCCAGGGAATGTCACCATCCTGAAACAGATATCGTTATCTAAACCCAGCCTGAGGAAACCCCACACAAACTGCCATCACCCAAGATGCAGATATACGAGTACATGTAAGACTCTCCACCATAGCAAGTCAAAGTGACAGTCAACCCATGTGTGACCCTCAGCTTTCAATAGACTTTACATCCGACCAAGTTACCGAGATCTTTACTCATTCATATGTCAAGTAGAATGGTTCATCTCACTATTGATCCTATCAATACATTGAGATGTACCGATCACACAAAGCAGTCAAGATAAACCACTTATGGACTTGTGTGCCGCAACCTAAACCGACAGCCAAACCAGAAACTGTCTCAGCTGTGATAACTGTTTATATCGTTCTAGGTCGAACGATCTATACGATCTTCTATGATCTCTTACACACCGTATGATCTCCCTATCGACGAGATAACTGGATGTGTTTGTTCGCATCGTATGATTGTTAATTCAGATAGGAGTTGTTTATTGCAAGTCATTAATGATTACCAGTTTATCAAACATAAAGTTTCCCAATATACTAATCATAATGCTTTTATGTATACAATTCCTACAATCTCCCACTTATGCTCAAAGCATTATACCATTACTTTCCTGAGTATAACATGTGTCTATTCTAATCTAGCTAATACATTTGGTCACCAGGTGGCCGGCATCTACCTCAGCCCTAGGCTACGAACATGACCTTCGTATGCCTTCTAAGGTAAACCCTTTTTAAATGGATCTGCTAGATTATCCTTAATGTTTATCTTATCTATTAGCGCATCGCCCCTCGCTACGATTTCTCGTATGATGTGGTACTTTCTCTCTATGTGTTTAGACGCCTTGTGAGTTCTTGGTTCCTTAGAGTCTGCTACTGCACCAGTATTATCACAATATACCGTGATAGTCTTGGGAAAACTCACAACAATATCTAACTCTTGGAGGTAGTTCCGGAGCCATATTGCTTCTATAGAAGCTTCTGAAGCTGCCACATACTCAGCTTCCATGGTGGAGTCCGCGATACATTTCTGTCTCGCACTCTTCCATCATATAGCTCCACCTCCCAAGGTGAACACATAGCTCAAGGTCGATCTCTTCTCATCTTGATCCGCCTAGAAATCCAAATTTGAATGCTAAAACGGGCAATTACAGTATCAGTATAAGCGACCTGAGACAAGCTTAACATCCTCTTCTTTCGATCACACAAGATTTTAATCCCAAGGATGTATCCAGCGTCTCCTAGGTCCTTCATTTGAAGCTTGTTCGGATAACCTTCTCTTTATGTTTGACAACACCTTCACATCATTGCCGAATAGAAGAATGTCATCTATATAAAGTGCAAGGAATACCACGCTTCCGCTGACATATAATCAGTACACACAACTTTCGGTTTCGCACTATGAAAATTCATAGGATTTAATCACATCATCGAAACTTTTGTTCCATGACCGTGAAGCTTGTTTAAGTCCATACAAGGACTTCCTTAGCTTCCAGACAAGATGCTCTTCACCATCCTTCACATAACCCTCTAGCTGCTGCATATAGATGTCACGACCTTCCTCAAAGTACCCGTTTAAAAATGCAGTTTTGTCATCCATCTGCCAGATTTCTAGGTCCATATGTGCTGCTATGGATAGAAGAATTCGAATGGATTTGAGCATGGCTACCGGTGAGAAGGTCTCGTCATAGTCAATGCCCTCCTTTTGACTATAACCCTTTGCCACCAACCTGGCTTTAAAAGCCGTTATCTCTCCTTTTGAACCTTTCTTCCGTTTGTATACGCATTTGCAACCTATGGCCCGAAAGCCATCTGGTAGTGCAGACTTCTGGTATACATCCATAGAGGAAATTGATTCAATTTCTGAATCCATGGCTTTATGCCATTTTTTAGCATCTTTGTCATTTACTGCTTCGTCATATGTCCATGGGTCGGTATCATCTAGTCCGTCTTCCGGGATCAAGTCCGAAGACTCTCCCATGAACATATACCGCTCGGGTTGGTGAGGTACCCTCCCACTACGACGGAGCACTGGTACTGCGTCAGCAGTTGGTGCAGTTACTTGTGGATCAAATCCTTGCACTGGCGACCGTGCAATTGGTTCCATACCTTCGAGAGGTACACTCAATCTGCCACGGGGTTTTCCCAATGAAAGCGCATCGTCGTCTCCAATTTATCACTTTTGGATTTGTAGTTTTTCACAAACTCATCCTCCAAGAATCTTGCGTTGGTGCTAACAACGATCTTCTGATCCTCAGGACAGTAGAAATAACCACCCTTCGTTTGTCTGGGGTATCCCACAAACAGCATTAGCTTGGACCTGCCTTCTAACTTATCAGGTTCCTTCGACAAATCATATGCCGGACAGCCCCACACTCTTATCTTTGACACACTGGGCTTTTGCCCATGCCAGAGTTCCGAGGGTGTTTTAGGAACTGACTTAAAAGGTACCAGGTTCAGCAGATACGCCGCTGTTAGTAACGCGTGGCTCCAAAACGAAACAGGCAAGTTCGCATAACTCATCATAGATCTAACCATTTCAAGAATAGTCCTATTTCTTCTTTCCGCCACACCATTCTGCTGAGGAGTGCCTGGTGCGGTCCATTGGGATGTAATCCCATGCTCTGATAAAAACTGCAAGAACTCGTCACTGAGATACTCACCACCACGATCAGATCGTAATGACTTAATGGTTCCGCCTTGAATTCCTTGAATTTCTCAAAGCATTCAGACTTATAGTGAAGTAAGTAAACATACTCGTATCTCAAGTAATCGTCAATAAAAGTGATGAAATACTTAAATCCTCCACGAGCTTGCATGGACATAGGTCCACATAAATCAGAGTGGATCAGTTCTAACACATCACTTGCTCGAGACTGACTTGCCTTGAAAGGCCTGGTCGTCATATTTCACTCTATACAGGATTCACAAACTCGATGTGGAACTACCTGGATTGAATCCAACGTTCCATCATCCACGAGTCTCTTGATCTTCTTTAGATTGATGTTACCTAGTCTCAGATGCCATAGATATGTAAGATCCTCATCAGAAGATGAAAACTTTCTCTTCTTATGATTAAATGAGTTATATGCAGCATTCACGGAAGATTTATGCAAGCAAGTTATGATATAAAGAGAGTCTTTCTGTATCCCATGACAGATAATACCGTTATTGCCATTGATAGTAACATGACTATAAAAAATAACTGAAAATCCATCATTTATTAAACAGGAAACAGAAATAAGGTTCCGCCGAAAATCCGGCACATACAAAACATCTCTTAAAATCAAAACATTGTCTTGAAAGCATAATGTCACATCTCCAACTGCTACTGCAGACACACGAGCAGCATTACCCATGGAGATCGTCACCTCCTCATCATTCAGCTGCCTTGTCGGCCTGAATCCCTGCAAAGTGTAACAAACATGATCAGTAGCTCCAGTATCCACTACCCACGAATGGGTAGAACCAGATGCTAAACATGTTTTCGTTACAAGTGCTAATGACGTACCTTGTCCAACCCGCTTGGTCAGACAATCCTTCTTCCAGTGACCAGTTTTGCCACAACGGAAACACTTGCCCTTCTTCCCCGGTCTCACAATATTCTTTTTCCCAGAACTTTTGCTTCCAAAGACTGTCTTCTTGAATTTCTTTCCAATCACCCCTTTAGCACCTTTCGATGAAGCAGGGCGACTACCGGAAGAAACCAAGACTGCCTTTTTAGGTTGCATGACTGATTCAGCCGCCATGAGGTCACTAAGTAACTCATTGAGAGTGTACTCCTTTTTACTCATGACAACATTCAGCCTAAAGTTCTCAAAAGACTTCGGAAGTGAGTTGAGTATGATATCGACCTGGGCTTCCCCGTCAATACCTCCTCCATGCAACGTCAGTTCATCCATGAGATGAGTCATGGAAACAACGTGCTCCCTCACTGAGCTACCATCAGTCATTTTACAACTCACAATTTCCCTCATGAGTTTAAATCTGACAGCTCTATCCGATTCCCCATAAGTAACTGTGAGACTATCCATAATCTCAGCTGCTTTGTCATAGTGCTGATGTTGTTGCTGGAGCACCTTAGACATGGTGGTCATCATGTAGCACTTGACTACATTATTAGACTTGACCCACTTGTCATAGAGGTTCCGCTCCACATCAGTTGACTCAGCAGTAGGGACAGCTGGACACGGAGTGTTAAGAACATATTTATGTTCCTCTGCAACTAGGATATAATCCAAGTTGCGCTTCCATTCCAGGAAATTCGGACCAGTTAATTGATTTTGTGCCAAGATATTTATGACATTATTCATAGACATATCTGAAAACAATAATTGATTAAAGTAAGTACATACATGCAGAACATTGAAACAAATATGCATTGTAACCTTTTGATAAACGAATACAATTGTTTCCCCCAATTGCCTAGGTGCATCTACTGCAAGCTCGTTTCGAAGACGTTTACAGCAGACCACCTAACCAGACTGCTCTTTGAAGTTCCAGTCTTTAATTTCAATCCATGCCAGGTATTCGCCGGCAAATGAAATTAATAATCGGAGATAAAACTAAGACCATGTTCAACCTATCTGAGCAGGGACATCATTCATGAGTTAGTACTCAGGCAACATCAAAGCATTTGACCACAATTCTAACTCCGGAAGTTAAAAGGACGATTTGTCATACGTACTAGACCCATGACGCATGCATCTTACAACCTTTGTTATCTCATTTAAAACAATTCTAGAGAACTTATGAACTAATAAAGTAAGCAGGCTACGGTCGTGTAGATGTCTACTCACCTCACTGTCCACTTCTCACATGTTTAAATATTTTATTTAGAAATCTCATCTATTAGAACTTATGAACAAATAAAGTAAGCAGGCTACGGTTGTGTAGACGTCTACTCACTTCACTGCCCACTTCTAATAAGAGACCGCATTGTGGAGGTCTTGTTGATATTAATTAAAAAATATTGCTTAGTCTTTTTCTTTCAATAGGTTCTTATGCGCACATATTATTTTATGATCCATAAATTTTGTCACATCTAAAATTCCATCATATTTCCCAACATGATTCCGGAATTTATAGACATAATTTAATACATAAAATAAATCACATAAAGCATGCTTTGAACAGTAAATAATAAAGCAGTAACATGCTTCCCTATTATCTACAATATGCTTTAAAAATAAATAATAAAAGCAGTAGCATGCTTTCCTATTATTTACTAGTGCGCACATAATAAATCACATCATACGAGAAATTAATTAAATAAACAAATAAAATTTCTCGTGGCCCCTTGATGCAATTACATGGGAAATAAAATTAAATCTATCTATTACAATGATTTAATTTAATACAGATCTTCAAATGGGCTTCCACTCTTTAACTTGAAATCTGCAATGTTGGGCTTGGAAAAATACAACAGTTTGGGCTAGGAATTTGTGAGCTAGGGTTATCTGGCCCAATAAAATAATTAAATTTTAATCTTGGGCTAACCCACATCACACTAGGGTTTAGACAACAAATTAGGGTTTCAAAAACAAAACCCTAAAATCAGCCTCCCCGGGCCACCGCCGGGCCCGCGACCCAGCCCGCGTTTGAAACCCTAGCTGCTAGGGTTCAACCGCCGCCGCCTGCCTTGCAGCACAACCCAGACGCCACCACCGGACCACCTCGCGCAGGCACAGAGCACGGCCGTTGGTATCGCCGTGCAGACGACCTGAGACGCACGCACGCAGCAAGCAAGCTGCTGCTATCACCGGAAAACGCGGCCTCTGCGCGCAACTGCAGTCGCAGGCCACCGCCGCGAGCAGAGCTCGCGCGACCTTGCCACCTGCCCATGGCCCTCCTACCTCCACAACGACCCGTGCCGGCCAGAACCAGCGCCGCTGCTGGCGTAAGGAAGAAGAGACGACGGTCTGCTGCGAAGAGGAAGAAAGGTAGATCGCGAGCTGCTGCTGGTGGATGAATACCACCGCGCGCGACTGCTGCCTGCAGAGATCTGCCGCGCGCCTCCTGCGCGCGGCCACTGCATCGCCTGCCAGCGGCCGCCGCCGCCGGCTACCACCGCGCGCGGCTGAGCCTATCCAGCCACCGAAAATTGCTGCTGCACACTTGTTATCGCTTATCTTCGTTCTCGATCAGATTTAGTTTACAGATTGAAATAAAAAAAATACAAACAGATCTAGTCTATTACATATTTTTCCTATCAATCTAATCGCGGATTTTCTCGCGATTTAAAACAAAACCAAAAACAGAGAGGGGCCACGAGAACAATACATCCATGAAAGTTTAATTCATCCACGATAAATTAAATAACATGCATAAACTGTTTGTCAAATTTATTTTTCGATAGAGCCATAAAATACGAACCTGGCTCTGATACCAATTGTAGGAACTGAGTCTACAATAGGCGACATGAATCGCCATTTATTATAACTCCGGATTCGATTTGTGGATATCAAAATAAATATCATGACAAACAGTAAATGCCCTATGCATGCTCCTATCTAATTTAATTCGTAGATTCAAAGGAATATCTGAGACTCCAACGACTGATCTACAGATCTAGATCGATGATGGCAATGATGATGGTGTAGATCTGGATCTAGAATCGATCAAATCAATGGTATTCCTACAGATCTGATCTTATGATCTGTTCCTTTGCTCGATCCAGAAATCTGGTGAGGATACGCTACAGGATCTACAGCCACCCACTCTCTCTCAATCTCTCTAGGGTTTCTGATTTGAAACTTCAAACTTATGTGGGAAAATGAGAGATTTATCTATTTATATAGATCTGGAGAATGGGCTATTAGGGTTTAATAAACCCTAATGGGCTCTGAGCAG
>JAPKLW010000438.1:349968-395904 GCA_026898455.1 Plectranthus barbatus
ATCTCTTATTATTCCTGAGTAGTACCACTCAACCCTTATCGCTTATGCTTGAATCAATGATTCAGCCTGCAGGACTTAGCATAACGAACCTCGTGAGCTTCCCAGGGAATGTCACCATCCTGAAACGGATATGGTTATCTAAATCCAGCCTGAGGAAACCCCACACAAACTGCCATCACCCAAGATGCAGATATACGAGTACATGTAAGACTCTCCACCATAGCAAGTCAAAGTGACAGTCAACCCATGTGTGCCCCTCAGCTTTCAATAGACTTTAGATCCGACCAAGTTACCGAGATCTTTACTCATTCATATGTCAAGTAGAATGGTTCATCTCACTGTTGATCCTATCAATACATTGAGATGTACCGGTCACACAAAGCAGTCAAGATAAACCACTTATGGACTTGTGTGCCGCAGCCTAAACCGACAGCCACACCAGAAACTATCTCAGCTGTGATAACTGTTTATATCTCGCTAGGTCGAACGATCTATACGATCTTCTGTGATCTCTTACACACCGTATGATCTCCCTATCGACGAGATAACTGGATGTGTTTGTTCGCATCGTATGATTGTTAATTCAGATAGGAGTTGTTTATTGCAAGTCATTAATGATTACCAGTTTATCAAACATAAAGTTTCCCAATATACTAATCATAATGCTTTTATGTATACAATTCCTACAATCTCCCACTTATGCTCAAAGCATTATACCATTACTTTCCTGAGTATAACATGTGTCTATTCTAATCTAGCTAATACATTTGGTCACCAGGTGGCCGGCATCTACCTCAGCCCTAGGCTACGAACATGACCTTCGTATGCCTTCTAAGGTAAACCCTTTTTAAATGGATCTGCTAGATTATCCTTAATGTTTATCTTATCTATTAGCGCATCGCCCCTCGCTACGATTTCTCGTATGATGTGGTACTTTCTCTCTATGTGTTTAGACGCCTTGTGAGTTCTTGGTTCCTTAGAGTCTGCTACTGCACCAGTATTATCACAATATACCGTGATAGTCTTGGGAAAACTCACAACAATATCTAACTCTTGGAGGTAGTTCCGGAGCCATATTGCTTCTATAGAAGCTTCTGAAGCTGCCACATACTCAGCTTCCATGGTGGAGTCCGCGATACATTTCTGTCTCGCACTCTTCCATCATATAGCTCCACCTCCCAAGGTGAACACATAGCTCAAGGTCGATCTCTTCTCATCTTGATCCGCCTAGAAATCCAAATTTGAATGCTAAAACGGGCAATTACAGTATCAGTATAAGCGACCTGAGACAAGCTTAACATCCTCTTCTTTCGATCACACAAGATTTTAATCCCAAGGATGTATCCAGCGTCTCCTAGGTCCTTCATTTGAAGCTTGTTCGGATAACCTTCTCTTTATGTTTGACAACACCTTCACATCATTGCCGAATAGAAGAATGTCATCTATATAAAGTGCAAGGAATACCACGCTTCCGCTGACATATAATCAGTACACACAACTTTCGGTTTCGCACTATGAAAATTCATAGGATTTAATCACATCATCGAAACTTTTGTTCCATGACCGTGAAGCTTGTTTAAGTCCATACAAGGACTTCCTTAGCTTCCAGACAAGATGCTCTTCACCATCCTTCACATAACCCTCTAGCTGCTGCATATAGATGTCACGACCTTCCTCAAAGTACCCGTTTAAAAATGCAGTTTTGTCATCCATCTGCCAGATTTCTAGGTCCATATGTGCTGCTATGGATAGAAGAATTCGAATGGATTTGAGCATGGCTACCGGTGAGAAGGTCTCGTCATAGTCAATGCCCTCCTTTTGACTATAACCCTTTGCCACCAACCTGGCTTTAAAAGCCGTTATCTCTCCTTTTGAACCTTTCTTCCGTTTGTATACGCATTTGCAACCTATGGCCCGAAAGCCATCTGGTAGTGCAGACTTCTGGTATACATCCATAGAGGAAATTGATTCAATTTCTGAATCCATGGCTTTATGCCATTTTTTAGCATCTTTGTCATTTACTGCTTCGTCATATGTCCATGGGTCGGTATCATCTAGTCCGTCTTCCGGGATCAAGTCCGAAGACTCTCCCATGAACATATACCGCTCGGGTTGGTGAGGTACCCTCCCACTACGACGGAGCACTGGTACTGCGTCAGCAGTTGGTGCAGTTACTTGTGGATCAAATCCTTGCACTGGCGACCGTGCAATTGGTTCCATACCTTCGAGAGGTACACTCAATCTGCCACGGGGTTTTCCCAATGAAAGCGCATCGTCGTCTCCAATTTATCACTTTTGGATTTGTAGTTTTTCACAAACTCATCCTCCAAGAATCTTGCGTTGGTGCTAACAACGATCTTCTGATCCTCAGGACAGTAGAAATAACC
Organism: Plectranthus barbatus; assembly: GCA_026898455.1. Taxonomy (NCBI): domain Eukaryota; kingdom Viridiplantae; phylum Streptophyta; class Magnoliopsida; order Lamiales; family Lamiaceae; genus Plectranthus; species Plectranthus barbatus. Next base: position 352,356 of record JAPKLW010000438.1, read on the forward strand.
ACCCTTCGTTTGTCTGGGGTATCCCACAAACAGCATTAGCTTGGACCTGCCTTCTAACTTATCAGGTTCCTTCGACAAATCATATGCCGGACAGCCCCACACTCTTATCTTTGACACACTGGGCTTTTGCCCATGCCAGAGTTCCGAGGGTGTTTTAGGAACTGACTTAAAAGGTACCAGGTTCAGCAGATACGCCGCTGTTAGTAACGCGTGGCTCCAAAACGAAACAGGCAAGTTCGCATAACTCATCATAGATCTAACCATTTCAAGAATAGTCCTATTTCTTCTTTCCGCCACACCATTCTGCTGAGGAGTGCCTGGTGCGGTCCATTGGGATGTAATCCCATGCTCTGATAAAAACTGCAAGAACTCGTCACTGAGATACTCACCACCACGATCAGATCGTAATGACTTAATGGTTCCGCCTTGAATTCCTTGAATTTCTCAAAGCATTCAGACTTATAGTGAAGTAAGTAAACATACTCGTATCTCAAGTAATCGTCAATAAAAGTGATGAAATACTTAAATCCTCCACGAGCTTGCATGGACATAGGTCCACATAAATCAGAGTGGATCAGTTCTAACACATCACTTGCTCGAGACTGACTTGCCTTGAAAGGCCTGGTCGTCATATTTCACTCTATACAGGATTCACAAACTCGATGTGGAACTACCTGGATTGAATCCAACGTTCCATCATCCACGAGTCTCTTGATCTTCTTTAGATTGATGTTACCTAGTCTCAGATGCCATAGATATGTAAGATCCTCATCAGAAGATGAAAACTTTCTCTTCTTATGATTAAATGAGTTATATGCAGCATTCACGGAAGATTTATGCAAGCAAGTTATGATATAAAGAGAGTCTTTCTGTATCCCATGACAGATAATACCGTTATTGCCATTGATAGTAACATGACTATAAAAAATAACTGAAAATCCATCATTTATTAAACAGGAAACAGAAATAAGGTTCCGCCGAAAATCCGGCACATACAAAACATCTCTTAAAATCAAAACATTGTCTTGAAAGCATAATGTCACATCTCCAACTGCTACTGCAGACACACGAGCAGCATTACCCATGGAGATCGTCACCTCCTCATCATTCAGCTGCCTTGTCGGCCTGAATCCCTGCAAAGTGTAACAAACATGATCAGTAGCTCCAGTATCCACTACCCACGAATGGGTAGAAACAGATGCTAAACATGTTTCTGTTACAAGTGCTAATGACGTACCTTGTCCAACCCGCTTGGTCAGACAATCCTTCTTCCAGTGACCAGTTTTGCCACAACGGAAACACTTGCCCTTCTTCCCCGGTCTCACAATATTCTTTTTCCCAGAACTTTTGCTTCCAAAGACTGTCTTCTTGAATTTCTTTCCAATCACCCCTTTAGCACCTTTCGATGAAGCAGGGCGACTACCGGAAGAAACCAAGACTGCCTTTTTAGGTTGCATGACTGATTCAGCCGCCATGAGGTCACTAAGTAACTCATTGAGAGTATACTCCTTTTTACTCATGACAACATTCAGCCTAAAGTTCTCAACAGACTTCGGAAGTGAGTTGAGTATAATATCGACCTGGGCTTCCCCGTCAATACCTCCTCCATGCAACGTCATTTCATCCATGAGATGAGTCATGGAAACAACGTGCTCCCTCACTGAGCTACCATCAGTCATTTTACAACTCACAATTTCCCTCATGAGTTTAAATCTGACAGCTCTATCCGATTCCCCATAAGTAACTGTGAGACTATCCATAATCTCAGCTGCTTTGTCATAATGCTGATGTTGTTGCTGGAGCACCTTAGACATAGTGGTCATCATGTAGCACTTGACTACATTATTAGACTTGACCCACTTGTCATAGAGGTTCCACTCCACATCAGTTGACTCAGCAGTAGGGACAGCTGGACACGGAGTGTTAAGAACATATTGATGTTCCTCTGCAACTAGGATATAATCCAAGTTGCGCTTCCATTCCAGGAAATTCGGACCAGTTAATTGATTTTGTGCCAAGATATTTATGACATTATTCATAGACATATCTGAAAACAATAATTGATTAAAGTAAGTACATACATGCAGAACATTGAAACAAATATGCATTGTAACCTTTTGATAAACGAATACAATTGTTTCCCCCAATTGCCTAGGTGCATCTACTGCAAGCTCCTTTCGAAGACGTTTACAGCAGACCACCTAACCAAACTGCTCTTTGAAGTTCCAGTCTTTAATTTCAATCCATGCCAGGTATTTGCCAGCAAATGAAATTAATAATCGGAGATAAAACTAAGACCATGTTCAACCTATCTGAGCAGGGACATCATTCATGAGTTAGTACTCAGGCAACATCAAAGCATTTGACCACAATTCTAACTCCGGAAGTTAAAAGGACGATTTGTCATACGTACTAGACCCATGACGCATGCATCTTACAACCTTTGTTATCTCATTTAAAACAATTCTAGAGAACTTATGAACTAATAAAGTAAGCAGGCTACGGTCGTGTAGATGTCTACTCACCTCACTGTCCACTTCTCACATGTTTAAATATTTTATTTAGAAATCTCATCTATTAGAACTTATGAACAAATAAAGTAAGCAGGCTACGGTTGTGTAGACGTCTACTCACTTCACTGCCCACTTCTAATAAGAGACCGCATTGTGGAGGTCTTGTTGATATTAATTAAAAAATATTGCTTAGTCTTTTTCTTTCAATAGGTTCTTATGCGCACATATTATTTTATGATCCATAAATTTTGTCACATCTAAAATTCCATCATATTTCCCAACATGATTCCGGAATTTATAGACATAATTTAATACATAAAATAAATCACATAAAGCATGCTTTGAACAGTAAATAATAAAGCAGTAACATGCTTCCCTATTATCTACAATATGCTTTAAAAATAAATAATAAAAGCAGTAGCATGCTTTCCTATTATTTACTAGTGCGCACATAATAAATCACATCATACGAGAAAATAATTAAATAAGAAAATAAAATTTCTCGTGGCCCCTTGATGCAATTACATGGGAAATAAAATTAAATCTATCTATTACAATGATTTAATTTAATACAGATCTTCAAATGGGCTTCCACTCTTTAACTTGAAATCTGCAATGTTGGGCTTGGAAAAATACAACAGTTTGGGCTAGGAATTTGTGAGCTAGGGTTATCTGGCCCAATAAAATAATTAAATTTTAATCTTGGGCTAACCCACATCACACTAGGGTTTAGACAACAAATTAGGGTTTCAAAAACAAAACCCTAAAATCAGCCTCCCCGGGCCACCGCCGGGCCCGCGACCCAGCCCGCGTTTGAAACCCTAGCTGCTAGGGTTCAACCGCCGCCGCCTGCCTTGCAGCACAACCCAGACGCCACCACCGGACCACCTCGCGCAGGCACAGAGCACGGCCGTTGGTATCGCCGTGCAGACGACCTGAGACGCACGCACGCAGCAAGCAAGCTGCTGCTATCACCGGAAAACGCGGCCTCTGCGCGCAACTGCAGTCGCAGGCCACCGCCGCGAGCAGAGCTCGCGCGACCTTGCCACCTGCCCATGGCCCTCCTACCTCCACAACGACCCGTGCCGGCCAGAACCAGCGCCGCTGCTGGCGTAAGGAAGAAGAGACGACGGTCTGCTGCGAAGAGGAAGAAAGGTAGATCGCGAGCTGCTGCTGGTGGATGAATACCACCGCGCGCGACTGCTGCCTGCAGAGATCTGCCGCGCGCCTCCTGCGCGCGGCCACTGCATCGCCTGCCAGCGGCCGCCGCCGCCGGCTACCACCGCGCGCGGCTGAGCCTATCCAGCCACCGAAAATTGCTGCTGCACACTTGTTATCGCTTATCTTCGTTCTCGATCAGATTTAGTTTACAGATTGAAATAAAAAAAATACAAACAGATCTAGTCTATTACATATTTTTCCTATCAATCTAATCGCGGATTTTCTCGCGATTTAAAACAAAACCAAAAACAGAGAGGGGCCACGAGAACAATACATCCATGAAAGTTTAATTCATCCACGATAAATTAAATAACATGCATAAACTGTTTGTCAAATTTATTTTTCGATAGAGCCATAAAATACGAACCTGGCTCTGATACCAATTGTAGGAACTGAGTCTACAATAGGCGACATGAATCGCCATTTATTATAACTCCGGATTCGATTTGTGGATATCAAAATAAATATCATGACAAACAGTAAATGCCCTATGCATGCTCCTATCTAATTTAATTCGTAGATTCAAAGGAATATCTGAGACTCCAACGACTGATCTACAGATCTAGATCGATGATGGCAATGATGATGGTGTAGATCTGGATCTAGAATCGATCAAATCAATGGTATTCCTACAGATCTGATCTTATGATCTGTTCCTTTGCTCGATCCAGAAATCTGGTGAGGATACGCTACAGGATCTACAGCCACCCACTCTCTCTCAATCTCTCTAGGGTTTCTGATTTGAAACTTCAAACTTATGTGGGAAAATGAGAGATTTATCTATTTATATAGATCTGGAGAATGGGCTATTAGGGTTTAATAAACCCTAATGGGCTCTGAGCAGTGTTGGGCCAGACCAGGGATCAAATGCAAATAATAAAGTGGGCCTCCTATTAATAAATTCCATGTTCAACCCAGAACATAATTAATTAATAAACATTAATTCATGTCACCAGAAAATTAATGCTGACCTACCCCTTTATTACCACGTTATTAGGAACGGGTTGCATTGACTTGGTTAATCCCCATATTTAAGGTTTCAGACATTCTTTAATTAATCCAGCATATGACAATTAGCTGTAATTAATTAATCTCTTATTATTCCTGAGTAGTACCACTCAACCCTTATCGCTTATGTTTTAATCAATGATTCAGCCTGCAGGACTTAGCATAACGAACCTCGTGAGCTTCCCAGGGAATGTCACCATCCTGAAACGGATATGGTTATCTAAACCCAGCCTGAGGAAACCCCACACAAACTGCCATCACCCAAGATGCAGATATACGAGTACATGAAAGACTCTCCACCATAGCAAGTCAAAGTGACAGTGAACCCCATGTGTGCCCCTCAGCTTTCAATAGACTTTAGATCCGACCAAGTTACAGAGATCTTTACTCATTCATATGTCAAGTAGAGTGGTTCATCTCACCGTTGATCCTATCAATACATTGAGATGTACCGGTCAAACAAAGCAGTCAAGATAAACCACTTATGGACTTGTGTGCCGCAGCCTAAACCGACAGCTAAACCAGAAACTGTCTCAGCTGTGATAACTGTTTATATCTCGCTAGGTGGAACGATCTATACGATCTTCTGTGATCTCTTACACACCGTATGATCTCCCAATCGACGAGATAACTGGATGTGTTTGTTCGCATCGTATGATTGTTAATTCAGATAGGAGTTGTTTATTGCAAGTCATTAATGATTACCAGTATATCAAACATAACGTTTCCCAATATACCAATCATAATGCTTTTATGTATACAATTCCAACATCTTTAAGTGCACCTGACCCTCGAACCACCTCGATCTCCCCATCCACCTGAGATGCACTCTTCGACCTACTGGTCGGCTCCACATCAATCTCAGCACCTCTGTTCTTCTGAAGCACCACTTTGTTTCTTATGAATATTTTTCCGTTCCTCGGCCCCCTTATCCAGATCTCCAACCAGCTCCTCTTTGAATGTCATATCCCTACTAATGATGCACTTTCTTATATCCAGCTCGAGACACCATAACTTGTACCCTTTCACTCCTTCGGGGTACCCAATGAATATGCATTTCAATGCCCTCCTCCCAAGCTTATCTCCTTTGATGTTCGCATAAGCCACGCAACCAAAAGCTCTAAGATTGATAAAATCCGGAGGATGACCAGAACATATTTCTTTCGGTGTCTTGAAACCTAGTGCAGTCGAGGGGCACCAGTTGATCAAATAAGCTGCAGTAGTAACTGCTTCTACCCAAAATGACTTGGGTAACTTCACACCGAACAACACGCACCTCATTCTTTCCAGCAGCGTCTGATTGTACCTCTCCGCCAATCCATTCTGCTGAGGTGTTCCAGCCAGTGTCTTGTGCCTTGCAATACCGTGATTCGAACAATACCTCTCGAACTCCTTCAAGCAATACTCAAGGCCATTGTCAGTTCACAGCCTCTTCACCTTCCTTCGAGTCTGATTTTCGATCAGCACTTTCCACTTCTTGAAGGTCTCCAAAGCATCACTCTTATTCTTTAAGATGTATACCCACACCTTTCAAGAGTGATCATCAATGAGGCTCATGAAGTACCTCGCTCCTCCATTCGAACTGACCCTTGAAGGTCCCCAAAGATCTGAGTGGATGTAGTCCAGAGTTCCTCGAGCTCTCTGTCAACCTACTCCGAACTTTACCCAGTGAGATTTCCCATAGATACAATTCTCACAGAAATCTAACTCTCTGATATTATCCCCAAGCAACAGATCTTTCTTCGGTAACTCCTTTAGCCCTCTCTCACTAACGTGACCGAGTCGTCTGTGCCACAGTACTGACTTGTCAAACGTCACTATCGAAGCCTCCCCGATCACCGTGCTCCCCATCAGAGTGTAAATACCATTCCTTCGAGCTCCTTTCATTAAGACCAGGGATCCTTTGCACACCTTCAAAGTCCAAGCTTCCACCTTGATCGTGTAACCCAGTTCGTCGAGCATCCCCAAAGAGATCAAATTTCTCTTAAGCTCCGGAACATACCTTACACCTCGAAGTACTCTTTCTGTATTATCGTGCATCTTAATCCTCACCGAACCCATTCCAACCACCTTGCATGGTTTATTGTTACCTAGAAGAACACTCGAGTTCTCCTGCTCCTCGAACCCTTCGAGCCATGAATTATTAGGTGTCATGTGGAATGTGCAACCTGAATCCAATATCCATTCCCTCTCCGAGGGCTCATTCGAAATTACCAATGCCTCTCCAGAGTCATATTCCTGCTCAACAACTGCTACATCCGCCTGTTGCTTCTGCTCCTACTTCGTCTGCCTCTCTGGACAATCTCTTTTGATATGTCCCCTATTTTGGCAGAGAAAGCACTTGACATTTGGCTGTGATCCTGGCTTTGGCCTCGACCTCGACCTTGAATTTTCCCTATTGAAATTCCTCATCTTCGATCTTCCTCGAGCCACTCTAGCCACCAAGCCTTCTCCATGAGAGTTCTCTCGCTCCCCGTTCTTCTCATTTAACTCCTTCGAACTTAGAGCAGACTGAACCTCATCCATGGTCAATGACTCTCTTCCATACATTAAGGCTTCCTTGAAATTCAAATAACTCTTTGGTAGCGTACTCAACAACATCAACGCCTGATCATCATCACCTATCGCCACATCGATATTTGCCAGATCGAGGATCAACTTATTGAGCTCATCGAGCTGCTCGTTCATCGATCTTCCCTCTTGCATCTTAAACGAATACAATGATTGTTTAAGACAGAGCCGATTCGCCAGGGACTTCTTCATATATAAGGATTCCAGTTTGGTCCATACTTCTGCTGCCGTTTTCTCCTTCGACACCTTCCTCAGCACCGTATCTCCAAGACTCAGAATCAACGCATTGTGCGCCTTCGCCAGTGTATCTTTGTTCTGTTGTTCCGTCATCGTGTCAGGTAACCCAGTCTCTCCCTTCAAGGCACCGTCCAAGCCTTGCTGCACAAACAACGCTTGCATCTTCAACTTCCACAAACCGAAATTATTCGATCCCGTGAAGCGCTCCACCTCGAACTTGGCTGAACCCATCGCAATCCTTCCTCCTCGACGTTCACCGCACTAATTTGTTGTAAATTGAAGCGATTGCAGACACAAATAACTAACATAAAATAAGGAACACAAAGAATTATAGTGGTTCGAGCGTAAGCTCTACGTCCACTCTTCAAGCCTCCTTGGTGATGATATTATTATGGTGAAGAAAATACAAAGTATGACAATTACAATTGGTGGGGAGCAGGGGTATATATAGGGAGATATTCCTAGATATATAAGGAATATAAAACCTAGATATGTTAAGATATATCTAAATCTATATAAAATAGATTTATTCCTATCCAAATCCTATACTGATAAGGATAAATCTTGTTCAACAAAGAAACAAGATATACATCATATCTTCTCCATATCTATCAGACTCAATCAGCTCCTCAAATTATATTGAGACTACTCCAACAGTAATAAAAATAAAAAAAAACTTCCAAATTTTTGGTACAATTCCAACGCCCTCAAATGTTTGGCCAAATCTCCCAATGCTAATGCAAATTGAGAAACTTTAACAATTGAATATGTAATTGGCCAATGCCAATACACTATGTTACAGTTTCCCAAAAACTTGTATTATAGTAATGTTTGTGTTAATTACCTAAAAAAATGATTATGTAAATAATAGAAAAGTTTGAGTCCGATTTAAATGTAGGTATTATTTTGCATTTGAGCTGAATTTACTTATTTTGGTTGTTGGTTAATAAATAGGACCAAATGGAGTTAAAAGTAGGTTGTAAAAAATGATGGTAAAAAAAAAGGTTGTAAAAAAATGATGGTAAAAAGTTGAGCTCAATTTTTGTATAATAAATAAATATTTCCATGCTCTGGAATATTTGGAGCCATGCAAAGAGCGTGTCAGGCTTCGTAATACGGCAAATGTAGGAATAATTAAATGTTACCAAATAGATGCGAAAATAATAATGAAATCATGAAATATTATAATGATTATAGTCAGCGGTTTGGAGCCTTGGTTTTATTAGAGATTAGTGGCGGGTCAACAATTTTTGGTAGGAACATTGAAAATTTTTCATTTTTACTTCTTTCATATTTTTTTCTTATTTTTATTTATATTTTCATCTTTTGAGGGGACTATCACATAAAAATACTGAAAATCCGGACTCGTTATATTATTAAAATAAAAATCCTTTTTTTTGGCTAAGGGGCTTTAACAACCCGAGTCCTAGTGTACATCGCCAATGTTAGAGATTGTGGTGGTTTTCCATTAAAAATTGACAAATAGGCACACACTTGGAACTCCAAAATTAATTACAAACAGTAATTTATTTATAGGAAATGACATTTTGAATAGGAAACTGAAATCCCATTACTGACCAAATCGTAATTAGAGTAGGAAACGACACTCTATACTTATCCTGATATACCCCAACATATTTTAGGCTTCCAAAATTATTTGTGAACAGTCTAATAAATTCTTAATTCAATCTCAAGTTACATAAAACATTTGAATCCATATAAAATGCTTATGCATATAATTTGTTTGATATTTGACAATTTTAAAACAAAAATACAGAAAGTTTGAATAAAACAGCGTGGCACAAAGAATTTAAAGCTGCATATCATGAATCCATTGGAAGGATAAAGTAAAACAAGAAGAATATTGATCATTAGTATTGTTAAAAGTGATTTTTTTTTTTTTTTTTTTGAGGTAAGTTAAAGTTGATTTCTAATATCACTTTCTCACACCTTTTTATATAACTCTTTTACTTTATTGAGGTATGCTATCATCTTTATTTGAAGTAGGAGTGCGGTAAGCCCATAATGTTTTGTGTTATTTCATCTCTTCCCAAATATACTCATGATTTGCACTAATAAAATATAAGATGACTGTCAATCTAACACCCAAAAAATAGTTTTAGGATTTAAAAGACACTTTCTCAATTTAAGTACTGAAAGATTATATATTTTTCAATTCAGTATCTGATAGGGAAAACACGAAATTTTATTCAAAAAGTTTTCATTTCTCGGAATTTTATCCAAAATTTTATTTGTTATGTGATTTTATCAAAAAGAATTTTATGTTGAGAATCCAATTTAATTGACATTAATTTTTTTAACGATAAATCACCCGTTAAATCCTACATAATGTCTACGCCGAGTTCAACTAACGTCTACGTGGGTTATTAATGAGTTGGACACTACGCGGAATTTAACAAGTGATTCATCGTACAAAAATTCCGTTAATTAAGTTGGATGAAATTCCCAAACATAAAATTATTTTGGATAAAATTACCTAAGAAATAAAAAATTGGATAAAATTCCCAAACAAAAAAATATTTTGGATAAAATTCCCTACCAGATAAAATTTTGGATAAAGTTCCGAGAAGTAAAAATATTTTGGATAAAATTCCATGTTTACCCTGTTTGATATTGAGGTTCTGAATTAAGAAAATTATAATTTTTCGAGTTTTAAAATGAAAAATTTTAGAATCTTTCAAATTCTGAATTGATAGTTAAATTATTTTTTAGATTCTAGATTGATAATACTCCTATAATATACTGTTAATATGTATAAAAAGAAATGGTCACAACTAAATAGTTTATGTTTCTTTCTATTAAAGGAATTAATTTTTCTATATAAAATCAAGTCCGCTGAGACACATTCAAATCATAAAAAAGAGCTTCAATAAGACTTCTATTTTAGACCTAGTTTGATTGCCGATGTGCGTTGTGAAATCAGAAATATAAGAGTGAGGATGTTAGGAAGTATTCCTATTTTATTAATGATTGTTTTGGTATGTCATGCTAAATATTAGTTAAGTTTAAATTAGTTTTAGTTTGTGCAAAACTTGTGATGTCTTGTTAGAATATTTATTGAGTTGTAATGGAGCCGATCAAGATAAATTGGTTTAGGAGCTAATCCACCAATTTGGAATGCATAAGGAGTTAAAAGAAACTGGTAATCAGTTTACCAATTTGAGATTCTCACTTTCAAAGAAACTGTGAGAAGTCACCAGCTTGGAGGACACCAGTTTTCAAGCAAGTAGTGTTCAACCAGTTTGGATTCTTCGAACTGACGAATATAGTCGTTCTAACTCAAAGTATAAAGTCAACACATTTTGTCAGAAAAATAGAAGTAGATGTGAATTTTCTAGAAAGCAAACCACCCTTCGCAGAAAAGAGAGGTGACAGATTGGACTCCATTCGAGATGTCTCTCGAGGGCTTCTAATTCAAATCTCTTCCACTCCGCCTATAAATAGATGAGTAACCCAAAAGCGAAGACAACCGAATTTCAAACAGAGCGACGAAACTCTACGAAATTGCAAACTTAAGCTTTTTTACATTTGGGGCTTTTTCTAAGCTAACCGTGTACCATCATTTGGACACAGGATTTGCTGCTTTCAAGCACAAGTTTTATCTTTGTGTTTTTACTTTAAGTAAGAACACAACAATAATTACTTATTTCCAAGCTTTGACTATCACAGAAGTCTAGCCAAAGAGGCTAACAGTTCGGGAATAACTTAAAAACTCCCACGTTCCAGAAGGATGTTGCGTGGAGTGCCCACACTCTATTTCTGAAAAGCAGAGGAAGCAATGACCTGAACAAGGGAGCAAGTGGATTAGTGGACAGTGACTTTCACCAGCTTGCGATAGATCGCGAGACCTATTTGATAGATTTATATGCTGAAAGCATTATGATGGGTATATTATGTACAAGGTATATTAGTTAATATACTGGGAATCATTAATATTGTATGTTCATCTCCTATCTGAATTAACAAACATGTATCACAAACGCTATTACCCTCTTATCTTGTTGATAAGAAGATCATACAGTGCGTAGTAGATCACTAAAGATTGTATGGATCGATTGACTTAGTGAGATATAAATAGTATCACAACTAAGATAGCCCCAGGAAAGACTGTCGGTATAGGCTGCAACATACGCAGTAATAAACGACTTATCTTGGTTGCTTTGAATGCTCGTGCGTGCGGTACGTATTGATAGGGCCTAAGTTAAAATCGATTCCTTTATCTGACATTAAAGGAATCTTGATCTTGATGGTTTGATGGAATCCTAAGCCTAAATGAAGGTACGGAGGTATACACAGACTTGTGTGTCACTTTGAGATACTATCATGGGGAGTTCTAATCGAACTCATATATCTGTATCTTGGGTGGTAGCAATTTGTGTATGACTGTTTATGACTGGAACTAGGTAACTATATCCAGTATAGGATGGTGACATTCCCTGAGCAGCTCAAAAGGTTCATTATGCTAAAGTCATGCAAGCTGATTAAGTTCAAGCATAAGTGAAAAGGCTTGAGTGGATTGATTCAGGAATAAAAGATGTTAATTGATTTTGGAGCTTGTCAGAGCTCAAATTAATTAATGAATGTCTGTAACCTTTAATATGAGGATTTTCCGAGCCTATACAACTTGTTCCTCATAACGTTGTAGCAAATAGGTCGGACAATATTGATTCTCTGGTGGCATGAATCAATACTAATTAATTAACTATATTCTCTATTAAATTAATTAATTGATAGGCCTTATTTGTTATTTGTATACTGGTCCCTGGTCTGACACATGAAAACTCAAGCCCATCTGAGATAAGATTTCTCCTATAAATACCCCTCAGGTTCTCAGATCTCAACACACCACAAGATCATAAGTTGTTGAGCAGTAAACCAGTATTTGGGAGCTGCAGTTGGGCGACATTGATCTGAGAAGAGGGAGGAAATTCTGTTTCTCGATAGGCACGAAATTCGGAGGAAATTTTTCACCAGATTTTTGAATCGAAGCTGGGATACAGATCAGAAGTTCAGATCTGGAGGATCTTTTTCTTCTTTCTCTCTCTTAATTTCAAAATTTTGCATCTAATTTCAGTAGATTTAATTTCTTCATCTTGTAGGAATAAATCTTGTTGCGCATGAAAGATGATTGAAAATAAATCCCTGTGCAACCAGTTCAACATTTCATACGATCCAGGTATTCCGCATAAACTATCTTATGCATTTCAATCGGAGCATGCTAAGACTAATCATAGGGATAGTAATTTATTTTGATATCCAATATTAAGCCTGGGTTATGGATTTACAATTCAGTTTGCCAGCAATCCCTTCACTATTGTATTCTGAAGCTTAGTGTATTCCAAACTTAAGACTTAAAGAGAAGACATAAGACTTTTGAGTCTAACGTTCTATAAATCCTTTTTACACTTTACTGCTTTATTTATTTACTTGCAAAAATTTTTAAACTCAACAAACTTCAAGTGTTGAACTATACTTGAAATTGACAAAACCTTAAACTCGCTAACAACAAATCTTCAAAAACATAAAGTGGTAGTTGAGTGTAAGTTTACTTAAAAACATTTTCGCTCTGCATTTCAAAATTTTGATCTCAGAATAGATAAAGGGCTTAATTAAAAAATTAAATATACATATTAATTATATCAAAGAATTTACAAGAAGCTTTTATTTTTTATTTTCTTTAATTGTTAACATTACGAATCCATGACTTAAATACCACTAGGATGCGACAGTTTTAATATTCAGAATGCTATATTTTTAAAAATTATTTCCATTTCGAACACTTGCCTTTTTTTTTTTTCCCTAAAAAATAATAATAATTCAGAATGTAATCGAACCGAGTCGAGTTGAGTAGTGTCTTGCTCAAGTTTGACTCGTTTAATATTGAGTTGAGCTTTGAGCTTTTTTATCAAATGCTTTGATGTTCACGAACTTTATTGAGTCTTAGTCGAGCCTAAACGAACATTCTAAATTTAGTATATATTTAAAATATTCATTATTATTTTGAAAGAAAAAGTTAGTTATTCCAAGATTAACATCATAGTCATGCTTAATTTCAAATATCTCTTTTTACTAGAAAGAAATATCATTATTGTTACTCTTAAATTATAAAAATATTACTTTTATAAAATTAATTATTTTATATTTTATACTAATTATAGCTAACGAGCCTACTCACGAGTCGAATACTATGATGCTCAAGTTTGGTTCGTTTAATAAACAAGCTTTACTAAACGAGCTCAAACGAACTTTTATCAAGTCGAGATCCGAGTAGCTCAAGAACAATTTTGTTCATTTACACCCTTAATAATAACACATAATAAAATTAAATATACAAAAAATAAAAACCACCAAATCAAAAGGTCTAAAACAATATAGATGGGTAAAATTTAACGCAATCAACTCTTTCCTAGTTATATGAATTTGACGATGCAATAGTTAAATACATTTTATGTAATAACCTTAATGATCCCAAAATCAGAATTTGTATATACAATGGAAATGTTATAGAAAAATTTGCACTCACAAAATGGTTATTGCTCATCAGTTTGTGTCTCTGAAAATTTAAGATTAGCGAGTTTAATAGTTAGTTTAGGTTTCAAGTGTACTTTAATACTTAGATTGTGTTGAGTTTCAAATCCTTACGACAAAATAGATAAAGCAGTAAATGTACAAGAATTTATAGAGGTTCGGACACAGAGCCCTACATCCTCTATTCAAACCTTAAGCCTATAATACACTATGTTTTGGAATATAAGGGTTCTCACGATCTATTGCAAGTTGATGAATGCCAGCGTCCACCCATCCATTTGCTCACTTACCCAGGCCATTGCTTCCTGCACCTCGCAGATCTAAAGTGTGGGCACCTCCATCTCTGAAATTTGGAAACTTTAAGGTTCTTCCCTGAAACGGTGATCCGTTTGGCTAGATGCCCGTGAGACTCACAACTTGGAGAAAAGTTGTGACTGATGTGTTCTTACAAGGAGAGTAAGAACAACAAATAAATAACTTGTGCTTAGATAGCAACAAGTCTTGTGTCCAAGATGACACATGATAAGCTATGTAATAGCATGGAACATAGAAATCTTAAAGCACTTTTGAATGTTCAGTTAGTGTAAGAAGTTCCATCACATTTGTAAGTTGTTAGAGCGTCCGAAACTCTTCTTCCGTGGACACTTCGTCTATTTATAGACGAAGTGTGAGAAACTTGAATTTGTAGTTACTGAAAGAAATTTTGGATGAAGTCCAATTGACACCTCTCTTCTGCGAATGACATGTTGCTTTTCAAAAAGTCTGCACCTGCTCTTGGTTTTTTATCACAGAGGAATCGAAACTGGCCCAGCACCAGGATCTTCAATCTTTAAGTAACCTCTATTTATAAATTTTGGCCTTCAAGAGGATTCCTACTAACTTGTTTTCTATGTCTCTATGCGAGAGAGTGATGGGCGTGAATGAGACTGACCAATTTCAGGCTAGTGACGTTAGCCAGTTTTCTTTATGTGAGATCTCCAAACTGGTAATAAGGACTCTAGTCAGTTTCTTCTATCACCATTGAAGGGATTCATAAACTGAATCACAAAGTCTGTTTGCCAAGATCGTTAATTGGAATATCAAAAATAAATTGCTATGCCTATGATTATTCCTAGCATGCTCCTATTGATTATGCATAAGGGGGTTTATTCGGAATACCTGGATTGTAGAAACCTGAAGAACGAATGCGCAGAGATTTGATCTTGATCTCTTTTCCCGCGCACAAAGATTAATTCCTAACAGATAAAATGAATTAAATCTATGAAAATCAATAAATAATTTTCAAAAACAAGAAGGAGAGAGAAGAATGAAGACGATCCTCCTGATCTGATCTTCTGATCTATATCCCAACTCAATCCGAATATCTGGTGAAGATTCCCATCGGATTCCTAACCCGGTTGAGAAACAGAATTTCCTCCTCATTTCTCAGATCTTAGTCGATCACCACAACTCCCAAAATATGGTTTGCTGTGTGCAACATATGATCTTGTGGTGTGTTGTGATCTTAGAAACTGAGGCCTATTTATAGGAAAATACTGGAATTCTATTGGGTCTGAGTTTTCATGGGCCAGACCAGGGACCAGAATGCAAATAGCAAATAAGGCCTATCAATTAAATAATTCCCATATTCAACCCATAATATAATTAATTAATTAATATTGATTTATTCCACCAGAGAATCAATACTGTTCTACCTATTTGCTACCACGTTTTGAGGTACGGGTTGCATGGGCTCGGTTTATCCCCACATTTAAGGTTACAGACATTCATTAATTAATTTAAGCTCTGACAAGCTATTTAATTTATTAACATCTTATATTCCTGAGTCAATCCACTTAAACCTTTTCACTTATGCTTGAACTTAATCAGCCTGCAGAACTTTAGCATAACGAACCTTTTGAGCTGCTTAGGGAATGTCACCATCCTATACTGGATGTGGTTACCTAGTTCCAGTACCAGACAGTCATATACAAACTGATATCACCCAAGATACAGATGTACATGCTCAACTAGAGCCTTTCACTGCAACTCAAAGTGATACACAATCTGCATATATTTTCGTACCTTCATTTTGTTTAGGATCTCATCAAGCCATAGAGATATAGATTCTTTTAATGTCAAATAAAAGAATCGACCTCAACTTAGGTCATTATCAATGTGTGCCCCACACTGATAAGTTCATTATTTCACTCACTTATCTATATTATTTTCCTACTATTTTATGTAGATTTATTGAGTTTATATATATATTTTATGCATGATGTCAATATTAGGTGGTTTTAGGTGCGTTTTGATGTTTATGCTGGTTTTTAGGCCTAACCTCACGAGAAAACCGTTCCGGAAGCAGTGACGTGTAAGAGTAGCAATGAAGAGTTCTTCCACAAGAGGAATTCGAGCTATTGGTGCATGGCAATGGATGATGCTTTGAGTTAGCTCTCCAACGCAACTGGAATCGGGTCAATCGGAGTTCGGAAGAGGAAGTTATGGCCAAAACCGTGAGACCGCGCAGACGAGGCATAGAAGGCACAATGCTCGACGAGGGAAAAAGGAAGATCGACGGAAGCAAAGGCCGCGTCGATTGCTGCAAATACTCGTCGATCGATGAAGAGGTTCCAGGCCCAGCGATCGATGCCAAACAGCCCTGATCGACGCGCATGCGGGAAACCTAATCCGGATCTGATTTGGAGATTAATGCATATCTAACCCTAGATACTGCTAGATACATCTTTCACCTATATAAATACTCATGTGTAATTCGTTTTTTTTTAGAGAAGAGACTTAGAGCAATTACAAGATTTAGTATTGAAGAATTTTTAGAGTTTTATGTTTGAAGACAAGTTCCTGCGGGAAGATTTCCGGATACAAGTTTCTATGCAATTCAGGTTTTATTTTTCCATGATGAATATTACCGTGAATATGTGTAACTAATCTCTTCCTCAGATTTTAGGGTTTACAAATTTATTTGCCACTATTTCTATAATTAATCTGTAGAAATTACAGTGACCAAATTGGTGCCGTTGCCGGGGAGTGAACAGAAATAATCTTACTATTAAATCTGTGATTAAAATACTGATTTAGGCTGTAATTTTTGTATTTTCCGTTAATTTCTCGTACCTTTTGTCATTCACGTTGATCGACGCTTCATCTCGTCGATCGACATAGTTGTTTTCTTCCTCGTCGATCGACGCTTAGTCTCGCCGATCGACGCCGTGTTCTTTTTTCAGAATTTCCATTTTTAATTTTAGTTCGTTTCGTTTTATTTTCAGTCTTACTTCACTACCTCCTTTGCTGTACAGGTAGTGCATGAGTACAAGAGCTAGAGGAGAAGACCCGCTTTATTACTACCCGGACATTGAAGCCACTTGCAGAAAGATCCGAAGGAATAAGCGTGCTCAGGAAAGCTCAAGTAATCACACAATGGAAGATAACGTACCGCCGCCTCCACCAGTGCTAACTGCAGAGGAGCATGCTGTGCTTCTCCAAGAAGTCCAAGCTATGAGGGCGCAAATCCAACAATATCATCTGGAAAGAGACCTCGAGAGGAACAATCCGAACGGAAGGGATCTTCGCCATAACCCACTGTTTGATGACAATCCCGACAATGAAGAGGAAGCCAACCAGGATCCTCCAGAGGAATCTGACGATGAGGAAGAAGAGGAAGCCATGCAGAACCGGTATAAACCTCGGTTCAGGGAGACAGACTTCAGGATTGGCATCAATGCCAACAATTTTGAGCTGAAGACCGGATTGGTGCAGATGGTGCAACAAAATCAATTTGGAGGAAGGGCTACTGAGGATCCTTATGCACATCTGGATAAGTTCCTTATGCTCCGCAACACTGTCAAGATCGGAGGAGTCAGCAAGAGTGCCATCCGAATGCGTCTGTTCGCATTCTCTCTGAGGGATAAGGCACAATCGTGGTTCACTGCACTGGACAAGGAAAGTATTAGTACATGGACTGAATTGAGGAATGAGTTTCTGGAGAACTTCTTCCCTCCAAATGTCATCAGGCAGAGAAGGAAAGAAATCACCAGGTTCGCTCAAAGACCCGATGAAAGCTTCAGTGAGACGTGGGACCGATTCAAAGAGCTACTGAGATCTTGCCCCGGACATGGCTTTCCGCCAGGAGAGCAGGCAGAAGCATTCTACGAGGGATTCAATGAGAAGACCGTCAAGTTGGTGGACACCACACTGGGAGACACCATCATGATGAAAAGAAAAAAAAAAGGCCATGGAATTATTCCAAAAGATGGCCAACAACACTCAACGGTGGTCCTCAAGTCAAACTCGGCCAGTGATAGCGGTCGAGAAAGTGGTGGAAAAAGTTTCCGAGCAACCCGATTTGGCAGCCGAGCTGAAAAAGCTTAGGGAAGATTTCGCTGCACTGAAGCAGGAAAAGATAGTTGCTGCAGTAGAGCCAGTGCAAGCTCCGTCTGAGGGGGATTGTGCCGCTGTGAATTTCATTCAAAGGGGCGGTTATCAAGACAACTACCGAGGAGGATACCAGCAACACAATCCGCAGAATAACTAGCCCTATACCTACAATCACGCAAGGAATCACCCTGGATTCTCCTATGCAAACCCTCAAGCTGCAGAGCAACCACCACCAGGATTTGCCGTACAAGAAGGAGCAATAGTGGAGAAGAAGAAGCCAAATCTCGAGGAGATTTTGGCCAAGTTCATGGAAGGCTCTACTGATACTGTAGCTAAGTTGAAGCAAGAAATTGCAGGCGTGAATACTTAAGTGGACCAGGTGCAGAAGCATGTACAAATCATAGAAACACAGGTCAGCCAGATCGCCGATGCCCTCGAAGCCCAGCACAAATCGGGGCAACTTCCGAGCAACACTCAGATGAACCCCAAGAACCTAAATCAGAGGAACCAAGTGAATGCCATCACACTGAGAGGGGGAAAATCATATGAAGGGCCCAAGCAAGCAGGGACAGACACTAGAGATGAAGGAGAAGCCGAGAAAGAAGAAGAAGTTGTCACAGGCGAAGCTCCGTCGATCGACGATGCTCCCCCGTCGATCGACGAAGATCCAAAACGTCCGTCGACCGAGGCTGAATCTCGTCGATCGACGACCGCCCCTGCTCTACCAATGTATAAGCCTCCCTTGCCATATCCGCAGCGGTTTGCCATATCAAAGATGAATGAGAAGTATGCATGCTTCTTGGAGAACATGAAGAAAGTGAACATCAACATCCCGCTGATTGAGGCACTACGAGAGATACCGGGGTATTAGAAGTTTCTGAAGGATATGGTCTCTCAGAAAAGATCCTTCATGGAGCACGAGAGGGTCAACTTGTTCGAGGAATGCAGCGCGATTATTCAGAAGAAGATGCCGCTGAAGAGAGAAGACCTGGGATCCTTCACGATCCCCTGTGTCATTGGAGGAGAGACCTTTGGGAAGGTCCTTTGCGATTCCGGCGCATCCATCAACTTAATGCCGCTATCAATCTTCAAGCGACTAGAGATCGGGAGCATCAAACCAATGACCATATCATTGCAGATGGCTGACAGATCGGTGTCCTACCCAAGAGGCATCTTAGAAGACGTACTTGTGAAGGTGAAAGACTTCATCATTCCAGCAGACTTCGTGGTGCTTGACATGGAAGAAGACCACAACATCCCGCTTATCTTGGGGAGATCTTTTTTGAAGACTGCTGGAGCATTGATTGACATTCGAGATGGAAAACTGACGTTCCGAGTTAATGACGAGTCGGTCACCTTCCCCATCTACAAAGCAGTGCAGAAACGTAATGAAGGGAGTTACCAGGAAGAGTGCCACATGATCAATTGTTCAAATCCGGTGATTTCCTCTCCCTTTCCTTCTCTTAAAACTGATTCGGACTCTCTGGAGAACCGCTTACTACACTCTTTGTTTTTGTCTTCAGATTTGGATAAGGCGGACGATGAGCTTGTGGATCGGGTGATGAAGCTGGATGTACCCGAGGGATTAACACATGAAAAAGAGAACAAACGGGAGCAATTTCCAAGCAGACGCAGCCAGAAAAAGAAGGGAAAACGTGGAAAAGCAACCACGTCGATCGACGCAGGAGCCACGTCGATCGACGTAGCATCTGGAGCCACGTCGATCGTCGATACAGTCGCGTCTATCAACGCACAAAGAAAGTCAGACACGGAGAGTTCATCGGCAGAAGCAGCGCAACGTAGAAAAGGGATTGCGGTAGTTTCACCCATGTCAACCGACGCAAATCGGGGAAAACTGCAATCTATCTCTGATCCGCTGGTTCTGAAACTCAAGATGCTTCCGGCACACCTCAGGTATGGGAAGTTGGAAAAATTACTACGAGTTCTACGGAAGTACAAGTCCGCCATTGGGGGGACATTGAAAGACACCAAGAAATGGGGGATGCAAGTTATCAAGAACAAAGATGGAAAGGAGGTCGCGAAAGGACCTGCCTGGACCCGACCTCCCTGATGGTGATTGAAGACTTCGGGGGATAAAAAAGTTGATGTCTGAGATCAACTACCAGGTATCGTTCCCTCTTTTGTCTGATTTTCAAACTTATTCCACTCTTCGAGTTGGAAATAAGTTTGGGGGGATGTGGACAAGAGATGGAACGTCCTACCTTTTATTTATTCTGCTTTCTGTCTTTAATTTTTCACACCTTTCTATTTTATGCTTCTGTCTTTAAATTTTTGTAACTTTCTATTTTATGCTATTTTGTGGGGAAATTTTTTGAGTTTTGAGATAACCTGAACGAGATTGTGAGATTAGAATTGATTGAGGGTTGAGTATTGAATTGATTGAGGTTGTGGTTAGATGCCTATGAATGTAGAATACCGCATGATAGGACTGATTTGAAACTTATACTTGCATGATGATTGAGCTGATTTGAAATTGACTGTGGAAGAAAATTTTTGAATCCTTGTGTGAGAATTTGAGTCTTTATTTTGTTTGATGTGAGATTCACATGTGTGTTTTGATTTCTCTAGAACTTGCCTATTTTCTGTGTTGAGACTGCATAGTGTGCACAAGTTTAGGAAATGATATTAGGCCATCTTTGCTAACCCAATATCCTAAACACTGTCCCTTCACAATAAAATTTTCCCTAGTTAGCCATTTTGAGCCTGTACAATTTTTCTTTCCTTGTCTATGAGATTAAGAAAAGTATTATCTCACTCGTGTCTCGAGTTGTGGTATGTATGGGGATTGATTAGTGAATTGGTGATAAGATATGATAAATTAGTGGTGAAAAGATGTGTGAAAAAGAAGCTCAAAGAAATAATTAGAATTCTCATAAGCTCTCTGAAAAGAAAAGAATGCAAAATTATCGAAAAGAGCATAAGAGATTCAAAATGAGCTAGAAAAAAAAAATTTATATTGTGAGTTTGTTGATGTATATGAGGAGATAAGATGGATGATGATAGATGGTGGTTGGAGATGTTGAGAGTCATGAACTCAATTGATTTAGTCACTTGGCCATATTTCCCTACCCTATCAGAAAAAAGCCTACGTTACAACCTTTCGAAAGTCCTTTTTGATTCTAGATTTGTGTGCACATTCTAGCAGTGGAGATATTAGAAAATCTGCAAGCCTATGGTAGAAATTTCTTCATACATGTTGTTGAGTGCTTTCATCTTTACCTTAAACACTTGAGAGTTGAGCGATACACTTCCTGTGAGTTCTTCCACGGTTGATGAATTTTCTGTCCCTTTCAAATTGCTTGTGGGTAGTGAATTCTTAGTTCTTGACTGTGATGAATCTTGTGAGGCATTGCACTTTAACCACTTGATCTTTTGATTTCTTTCTTGCCTATTGATTGAGGACAATCAAACGTTCAAGTTTGGGGGATTTGATAAGTTCATTATTTCACTCACTTATCTATATTATTTTCCTAATATTTTATGTAGATTTATTGATTCTATATATATATTTTATGCATGATGTCAATATTAGGTGGTTTTAGGTGTGTTTTGATGTTTATGCAAGTTTTTAGGCCTAACCTCACGAGAAAACCATTCTGGAAGCAGTGACGTGTAAGAGTAGCAATGAAGAGTTCTTCCACAAGAGGAATTCGAGCTATTGGTGCATGGCAATGGATGATGCTTTGAGTTAGCTCTCCAACGCAACTGGAATCGGGTCAATCGGAGTTCGGAAGAGGAAGTTATGGCCAAAACCATGAGACCGTGCAGACGAGGCAAAGAAGGCACAGTGCTCGACGAGGGGAAAAGGAAGATCGACGGAAGCAAAGGCCGCGTCGATCGCTGCCAATACTTGTCGATCGACAAAGAGGTTCCAGGCCCAGCGATCGACGCCAAACAGCCCTGATCGTCGCGCATGTGGGAAACCTAATCCGGATCTGATTTGGAGATTAATGCATATCTAACCCTAGATACTGCTAGATACATCTTTCACCTATATAAATACTCATGTATAATTCGTTTTTTTTGAGAGAAGAGACTTAGAGCAATTACAAGATTTAGTATTGAAGAATTTTTAGAGTTTTATGTTTGAAGACAAGTTCCTGCGGGAAGATTTCCGGATACAAGTTTCTATGCAATTCAGGTTTTATTTTTCCATGATGAATATTACCGTGAATATGTGTAACTAATCTCTTCCTCAGATTTTAGGGTTTACAAATTTATTTGCCACTATTTCTATAATTAATCTGTAGAAATTACAGTGACCACACACCAGCATACCAAACCATCCAAGATAAGATGCTTATTACTGCATATGCTGCAGCCTACACCGACAATTTATCCTGGAACTGTCTCAGCTGTGATAACCATTTATATCTTGCTAGGTCAAACGATCCATACGATCTTCCTTGATCTATTACACACTGTATGATCTCCCTAACGATGAGATAAGAGGATAATTGCGTTTGCGACACATGTTTGTTAATTCAGACCGGAGATGAACATACAACATTTATGATTCCCAGTATATTAACCAATCGACCTTTTACATAATATACCCATCATAATGCTTTCAGTATATAAATCCATCAATCTCCCACTTCAGAGTATAACACGTCTAAACTAATCTTGCTATTACATCAACGTACATGCATCTCGTAGACCTTCTGAGGCAGAGCTTTTGTGAATGGATCTGCTAGATTATCTTTTGTATCAATCTTCTCTACTAGCACATCACCCCTTGCTACGATTTCTCGTATAATATGTTACTTCCTTTCAAAGTATTTTGTCGCTATGTGAGTTCGTGGTTCCTTTGAATTAGCCATAGCTCCCAAATTATCACAATATACCATGATGGTCTTGGGCAGCTTAGGAATCACGTTTAACTCCAGAAGGAAGTTTCAAAACCATACTGCTTCTTTCGAAGCTTCAGAAGCTGCCACATATTCTGCTTTCACGATGGAGTCGGCAATGCACTTATGCTTTGCACTCCTCCATGATATGGCCCCACCTCCCAATGTAAACACATAGCCAGAGGTGGACTTCTTTTTGTCTCAGTCTGCCTGGAAATCCGAATCAGTATAACCCACAGGGCACAACTCCTCACACTGATAGGCGAGACAATAGTCTCTTGTCCTTCTCAAGTATTTGAGTATGTGCTTTACCGCGGTCCAATGCGCCTGTCCAGGGTTCGATTGGTATCTTGCTACCATGCCTACAACAAAGCCGATATCTGGCCTTGTGCATAGCATTGCATACATGAGACTCCCTACGGTCGATGCATACGACACGTTGCTCATATCATCTTTCTCCTTTTGTGTCACCGGACACTGATCCTTGGAAAGATGTATGACATGTTTGAAGGGTAATAAACCTTTCTTGGCAGTTTGTATGCTGAAACGGGCAATCACAGTATCCACATATGACCGTTGAGACAAGGTCAGCATCCTCTTATTGCGCTTCCACAATACTTTTACCCCTAGGATGTATCCTTCCTTCCCAAGGTCCTTCATATGAAACTGTTCGGATAACCACCTCTTTATGCCCGAAAATACTTCCACATTGTCGCCAAATAGGAGAATATCATCTACATAAAGTGCAAAGAACACCACGCTTTCGCTGACACATAGACGGTACATGCAAATCATGTTTGAACATTGTGAAAATGTTTAATCACTTCATCAAAACGTAGATTCCGTGACCGTGAAGCTTGCTTAAGTCCATACAGCGACTTCTTAAGCTTCCAGACCAAATGTTCTTCGCCCTTCTGCACATAAGGTACCAAGTTAAGCAAATAGGCCGCTGTTTCCAAGGCATATCCCCAAAACAAAATCGGCAAGCTTGCATAACTCATCATCGACCTGACCATTTCCATGAGAGTTCTATTTCTTCTTTCCGCTGCACCATTTTGTTGAGGGGTTCCTGGTGCAGTCCACTGGGATGTAATCTCGTTGTCTGACAAGTACTGCAAGAACTCGTTACTGAGGTATTCTCCACCACGATCCGATCGCAGTGTCCTGATAGTCTTACCTAGCTTCTTTTCTACCTCAGTCCTAAACTCTTTGAATTTCTCAAAACATTCAGACTTGTAGCGAAGCAAATAGACATATCCGAATCTTGAGTAATCATCAATGAATGTGGCGAAGTACTCATAACCTACACGAGCTTGCATGGATATTGGTCCACATAAGTCAGAGTGGATCAGTTCTAACACATCGTCTGCTCGAGACTGACCTGCCTTAAAAGGCCTGGTCGTCATCTTTCCCTCTATACAGAATTCACAGATTTGATGCGGTACCACTTGAAAAGAATCCAAGAGCCCATCGCATGCTAATCTTTTAATCCTCTTTAGATTGATGTGACCTAGTCTCAAGTGCCAGAGATATGTTTGATCCTCATCGGAAGAAAACTTTCTCTTTAAATGATTATTATTATTGGATGAGTTTGCAACATTCACGGAAGATTTATGCATACAATCAATGATATAGAGAGAGTCAATCAGTTTGCCACGACAGATAACACTATTATTCCCAATGATAGACACTCCACTATAAAAAATAACTGAATATCCATCACTAAACAACTTGGAAACTGAAATTAAGTTCTGCCGAAAAACCGACACATATAAAACATCTCTTAAAATCAAAACATTGTTTTCAAAGCATAAAGTAAAATCTCCAATGGCTACTGCTGAGACTCGCTCTCCGTGCCCATTGAGATGGTAATCTCGTCATGCATCAGCTGCCTTGTCGGCCTGAACACCTGCAAAGTATAACAAACATGATCAGTAGCTCCAGTATCCACTACCCAAGAATGGGTAGAAACCGATGCTAAACATGTTTCCGTTATAAATGCACATGGCGTACCTTGTGTACCCGTGCTAGGCACTAGACAATTTACTTCACTTCGCTTGCGTTTGCATGGCCTGGTGATGGCTTTTGCCTTATCTTCTTCATCTAACCTTTCAAGCATTTCCTTTGCTTCAGCAACTCCCTTGTCAAGAGCTGACAAAGTTGGAGCAAACTCGAATGCTATCATGTCAGATTCCTCTCACAATAGGGCCCTGAGTAACTCATGTAGATGAAACTCGCGTTTGGCACCGAGAGACTTGATGAAATCATTATAAGAATCAGATAGAGAGTGTAAGAGAATGTTTATTTCTCCCCGCTTAATGATTTGTCCACCTCTCTTTCTATATTTCTTCATAATTTTCATCATACTTACGAAGTGCAGAGCCAACGAACTCCCCTTAGTCATTTTCTTGCAAACCAGGTCTTCCACATGATCATAACTGAGAGTTCGTCTCACCATTCCATATACTTTCACAAGTTCCCTCCATATCTCAACAGCACTTTGATATTTTCTGTACTTGGGCCTTAATTCTATAGAAAGATTGTTCATGATGAGATAGCAAGTAAACTCATCAGAAGCTTTCCATCTTTCATAGAATTCTCACTCATAGCCAGAACAATTCCAATACTGAAGAGACAGTGGGTCCATGTAAAGTATATAGGCATGTTTTGCAGTACAGAGTAGTTCCATCAGGCAAAATTTCCATTAAGGAAAATTCGGACCAGTTAAAGGGTTTGATGTCAAGAGCTTAACAATATGAGCAGGAGACATGTCTGAAAACAATAAATTAAAGCAGAAATTATAAACATAGTTGCAAACAATTGAAACAGTTAAATATTGAAACCTTATTATAAAACAATATTAATGTTTCCTCTGATTTGCCTAAGTATTACTGTTGCAAGCCACACATGTGGACGTTTGCAACAAATTTGCCTAAGTATTAATGTTTCCTCCAATTTTCACGTCCCTCGTGCCGGCGATGTCGTGCCTCGCCGTGATGCATTGTGTGATCCATTTTAGCGAAGCAGGTAAACATATCCGTACCTTGAGTAATCGTCAATGAAAGTGACGAAGTACTCGTTTCCTCCACGAGCCTGCGTGGACATCGGTCCACACAAGTCAGAATGGATCAATTCCAACACTTCCTCTGCTCGAGACTGACTAGCCTTGAAAGGCCTAGTAGACATCTTGCCCTTGATGCAGGATTCGCAGACTTGATAAGGTACAGCCCGGACTAAGTCCAATGTACCGTCATCTGCAAGTCTCTGAATCCGCTTCAAGCTGATGTGACCCAGTCTCAAGTGCCAGAGATATGTAAGATCCTCATCAGAAGAAGTAAGTTTTCTCTTCCTAGGATTATCAATAACGGATGAATTACATGCAATACTTGCGGACATATTTTGATCGAAGTAGCATAAAGAGTACAAATCAACACAACGGATAACATTGTTACTGCCAATGATAAAATCATAAATAACAAATATCCATAAAAGGTTGATAAAATTTGTCCTGCCGATAAACCACGGCCCACAAATAAACTCTCAAATGTACTTAAAACATCAAAATATGAGGAAAGGAAAAACTCCATGAAGTTCCGTCATAAAACGTTGCCTTCATCCAGTTTGGTATCTTCTTGCCATCACTCACCAGCCTTGTTGGCACGGTCCCCTGCAAAGTACAACAACATGATCAACAAGTCAGTGTTTACAGCTCTAGAAGAGCAACAACTAACTCTAATCATGCTTGCAGTTATACATGCAAAATGGCATACCTTGTCTAGCTTTGTTGGCTTGACAATCTTTCCTCCAATGTCCTTTCTTACCACACCTGAAGCACCTGTCCCTTTCAGCCGCCACCTTAGGCTTTTTCCCAGCCCCACCATCCTTCATAGGTGTCTTCTTGGCCCATTTCTTAATCCCTTTCTTCCGCTTCATACTTTTCGGTACAGCAGAGAGATTACCAGAAGTGGCCAAGGCAACCTTCTGAGGGTTCATGACCGATTCAGCTGCCATCAAGTCATTGAGTAACTCGTTAAGTGTATACTCTTTCTTGTTCATGACAACATTCAGTCTAAAACTCTCAAAGGACTTGGGTAGAGAGTTCAGTATGATATCGACCTTAGCCTCAGCGTCGATACCTCCACCATGCACTGTCAGTTCATCCATGAGGTGAGTCATGGTAACCACGTGCTCTCTCACTGAGGTGCCATCAGTCATTTTCTTACTCACGATTTCTTTCATGAGATTGAATCTGACAGCTCTATCAGTTTCCCCATAGGTCGCCGTCAGACTTAACATAATGTCATAGGCATCCCTATGGTGCCGATGTTGCTGCTGCAAGACTTTCGACATAGTGGTCATCATGTAGCACTTGACTACATTGTTTGATTTCTCCCACTTGTTATAATAGTCTATTTCCTCTTGAGGGGACTCAGCAGTTGGCACTATGGGACGAAGTACTTGCTGAACGAACATATGCTCTTCTGCAATCAGGAGGTATTCGAGATTGCGTTTCCATTCCAGGAAGTTTGGACCAGTTAGAGTGTTTTGTGCGAGAATATTGATGACATTAGACATAGACATATCTGAAACAATAAAGGATCTTAAATAAGAACATACATGTTGAACTTCGAAAACAAATGCATTGAAAAACCTTTTAATAAATCAAATACAAATGTTTTCCACTAATTGCCCAAGAGTACCCACCGCAAGCTACACTCGTAGACGTTTACGATGTCACCTTCAACCAGAACTGCGGGTTTTAAGCCCCAATCCATTTAATTTCACTACCATGTCAGGATGCTTTTGACACTAGAAATTAATAATTAGTGAAAACCTTAGACCAAGCCATCTCTCCAGAACAGGGATGCAATTCTTGCATTATATTCTAAGATGCTTCTAAGCAATTAACCACAAATTTAACTCCGGCCAAAAGAGACAGTTTAGCATGGCACGTAATCATACCGCATAGCCCTCAAAGCTTTTGTTATCTTTAATTTAAATCAATCCTAGAATACTTGTGAAAGAGGTCTACGCAAGCTACACTCGTAGACGTTTACGCAAAGCCCTCCCACTATTCACATGATTTAAATTATTTGTCTAGAAATCCCAACAACCGTACCCATGTACCTCCGGGAACTAGCAAGCTACACTCGTACACGTTTACTAGAACGAGAGATACACTTACAGCCTAGGACCGCTTTGTAGAGGTCTTTTGATTTTAATTAAAAAATCTGCTTAGTATTTTTCTTTTAAAAGGTTTCTTTATGCGCACACATAATTTCCTTTTGTCATTATATTTCCCAAATTTTTGCATGTAATTAAACAAGCCCAAAAATTCCCAAAATATAATCCAACAAAAGAAATTAATCACATAAGCATGCTTGGAAAGCTGTAAATAATAAAGGCAGTAAATCATGTTTTTCCTATTATCTACACATGCTTAATTGCGCACTTAAATAAATCACATATCATACGAGGACAATTAAGGCAAACAAAAATTCCTCGTGGCCCCAAAATAAATAGAAAATAAAATCTATCTATTACAATTTGAATTTGAATTTAATGGATAAATTCAAATCTTCTCAAATCTTCAAGGGCTCCAAATCTTGATACACCAAATCTTTTGGATTTTTAGGCCTTTGTGATCTGATGATTAGCCCTAACCCTAATGCAAACCTAGGGTTTACACAGGATTGCACAAACCACCAAAACACGAGCCACCGCGACGGGACAGCAGCAGCCGACGATGACCGAAGCCGCCGCCGACCGCCGACCGCCGCCACTCGCCAGCCGCACCCGCGCCCAGCACGCATGCAGGCCGCGCGCGCCTGCGTCCCGCACTGCCGTCGCCCCGCCGTCGTCTCGCCGGCCCTGCGTCGGCTCCGTCCTCGTTCTTCGCCCTCGACCCGTTCAAAAACAAATTTGAAAAAATTACAGAAACTATTCTATTACAATTTCAAATCTATTCTAATCATGGATTTTCTAATGATTTTTACAGAATAATTCAGCCCTACACGGATAAACCACCGCGGGCTGAATCAACGGGTTGCCACGAGGAACAAAAACCAACATCCACAATAAACAATAAATTCATACATGCATAATGAATTTAATTATGAACAATAGAGCCATAATCAGAAACCTGGCTTAGATATCAATTGTAGGGTTTTACCGTGAACCGAATCACCAAAACCAAATGAACCGGATCGGATCTATGGATATTGCTCACAATTAAATTACTCAAAAACCTAGCATGCTCCTATGAATTTAATACAAGATTGTGCATTGAGAGATTACCATAATTCCGTAGGGTCTGTACCGATCTTTTGCGTTTGAATTCCAAACTTCAATTCAACCACGCAAATCGAATTTGTCTGCAGAAACAGAAATTAGCAACCCTAATTTCAAGACAAAATTGAAAACAAAGAAAGGGGAAAGAAGAAATCCGTTGTTCTCCAGATCAGGTCTTCAGATCTGTGTCCCGGTGCTGTTCAGATCTACTACTGGTGAGGACTCCGTAGATCTGTGGCTTGAGCAGGACCAGAATTCAAAAATTCTCCTCCTTCTCCCTTGACGTCGGCGCCCCCTCTCTCACTCTCTAGATCTAGGGTTTTTCAAATTGTGTTATGAAGTGGCTTGGGTTTCAGAGAGTGAGAGGTCTATTTATAGACCTAGGGTTATTAAACCCTAATGGGCTCCTGGGCTCAATTCAGCACACTTATTGGGCCACACCTGGGACCTAATGCAAATAATAAAGTGGGCCAATAAATTAATTAATTCCCATGTCCACAACCCAGGACACAATTAATTAATTAATATTAATTCTTTTTCACCACAGAATTAATACTGACCTACCCCTTTATTACCACGTTGTGAGAATGGGTTGCATTAATTGAGAATCCCCATATTTAAGGTTACCGGACATCCATTAATTAATCGGAGCCTCTGACAAGCTCTAACTACAATTAATTAATATCTTATAATTCCTGAGTAGTACCACTCAAACCTTATCACTCGTGCCTGAACTTAATCAGCCTGCAGGACTTTGGCACGATGAATGTTATTGAGCTCCTCAGGGAATGTCCCCATCCTATTACTCGGATATGGTTACCTAAGTTCAGTCTCAGGCGGTACTACACGAACTGCTGTTACCCAAGATGCGGATATACAAGCGCGCTGTGTTGGCTCTCCACCATGGCAAGTCAAAGCAACAGTCAACCCGTGCAAACCCCTGAACCTTCGTTAGGGTTTGGACTCAATCAATATAACGAGATCTTTTATTCGCTGATGTCAGACAGACGAATATATCTCACTGCGGTCCATCAATACGCCACCTCTGCGTACCAGCATGTCAAGTAACCAAGACAGACCACTTATTCCGACAATGCCGCAGCCATCCGGACAGACGTATCCTCATACGCTGTCTCGCCTGTGATTATGTTTATGTTTCACTAGGTCAAGTGATCATACTGTCTTCTGCGATCTACAACACGCCGTATGATCGTCCCTATCGGTGAGACAAGAGGATACCATTGTTCATACATGTACGATTGTTAACAGATAGGAGAAATAAACCGTTGTATACACATTGTAATAAATGCTTTCAGTATACAAAACCCATCAAAAATTACATAGAGTTGCATCCTAATACAATTTGGAATTTAAATCTGACCACGGATTTATCTCGTGGGTGAAAAACGAATCCTTATAAAAGGGCGGATTAACCTAAGAACCACGAGGACAAAAACACAAACATACAATCAATAAACCATTCATGCATTCTTTCAATAATAATTATCATGCAAATCATGGGCAATATTATTTTTCCTGACTGAGCCAATTAATCAACCTCGTTCTGATACCAATTGAAGGGATTCGTGAACTAAATCACGAAGTCCATTTGCCATAATCGTTAATTGGAATATCAAAAATAAATTGCTATGCCTATGATTATTCCTAGCATGCTCCTATTGATTATGTATAAGGGAGTTTATGCGGAATACCTGGATTGTAGAAACATGAAGAACGAGTGCGCTGAGATTTTATCTTGATCTCTTTTCCCGCGCACAAAGATTAATTCCTAACAGATAAAAGGAATTAAATCTATGAAAATTAAAAAATAATTTTCGAAAACAAGAAGGAGAGAGAAGAATGAAGACGATCCTCCTGATCTGTATCTCAACTCAATCCGAATATCTGGTGAAGATTACCTTCGGATTCCTTGCTCGGTTGAGAAGAAGAATTTCCTCCTCATTTCTTAGATCTTAGTCGATCACCACAGCTCCCAAAATAGGGTTTGATGTGTGCAACATATGATCTTGTGGTGTGTTGTGATCTGAGAAATTGAGGCCTATTTATAGGAAAATACTGGAATTCTATTGGGCCTAAGTCTTCATGGGCCAGACCAGGGACCAGAATGCAAATAGCAAATAAGGCCTATCAATTAATTAATTCCCATATTCAACCCAGAATATAATCAATTAATTAATATTGATTCATTCCACCAGAGAATCAATACTGTCCTACCTATTTGCTACCACGTATTGAGGTACGGGTTGCATGGGCTCGGTTTATCCCCACATTTAAGGTTACAGATATTCGTTAATTAATTTAAGCTCTGACAAGCTATTTAATTAATTAACATCTTATATTCCTCAGTCAATCCACTCAAACCTTTTCACTTATGCTTGAACTTAATCAGCCTGCAGGACTTTAGCACAACGAACCTTTTGAGCTGCTCAGGGAATGTCACCATCCTATACTGGATGTGGTTACCTAGTTCCAGTACCAGACAATCATATACAAACTGCTATCACCCAAGATACATATATACAAGCTCAACTAGAGCATTTCACTGCAACTCAAAGGGATACACAATCTGCTTATACTTTCGTACCTTTATTTAGGTTTAGGATCTCATCAAGCCATAGAGATAGAGATTCTTTTAATGTCAGATAAAATAATCGATCTCAACTTAGGTCCATATCAATGTGTGCCCCACACCAGCATACCAAGCCATCCAAGATAAGATGCATATTACCGCGTATGCTGCAGCCTACACCGACAGTTTATCCTGGAACTGTCTCAGCTGTGATAACCATTTATATCTCGCTAGGTCAAACGATCCATACGATCTTCTGTGATCTACTACACACCGTATGATCTCCCTAACGACGAGATAAGAGGATAATTGCGTTTGCGACACATGTTTGTTAATTCAAACAGGAGATGAACATACAACATTTATGATTCCCAGTATATTAACCAATCGACCTTGTACATAATATACCAATCATAATGCTTTCAGTATATAAATCCATCAACCATGCGAGACCAAACAAGAGGATTTTTAGTTTGTCTTGATCGAATCTACTATAGCTCAATTGGTATATTTTATAGGACTTTACATGTTTTGCACAAACTAGAGCTAATCTGGAGATAGTCCAAATTGGTGGTTTCTGTGCACTGTTTTACATCAAAACATAACAATAGGTAAGAATACCTCCTAACAATTTCTCCCTTTTTGATGTTGTCAAAAAGGATATTCCGATTAGATCTAATACTAAAAAACTATCATCCTTAATACGCAACCTGCCCTATAAATCTCCCCTCTCAACAGGAGATATATTTCTTAATTTTTAATTTATGGCCAAAATGTATACTGAATATACTAGAATGTCTATGCTTAGTTAAGAGTGAGGTGAAAGATTTTGAGATAACGAGTTATTGTTTTCAAAATCAGCAGAAACTTTTATTGTTTCATTGATTTGCTTATAACTTCATGAAAAGCAGATAAGTATAAGTACAATGAAAGCAATAAACTTGGTCTTCTACTGGTGCTGACTGCTTCGCTCCATCTTATTTTGCTGAAGCTGGTGCTAGGGATTCAAGGAAAACCCAAGACCTGTCAGCTCGCCTCCTCCTTCTCACCAAAACAAGTCTCACCACTTGTATATGGCGGAGCACCCGTTAAAGAAGTCTCATCACTTGTCTTTATTGCCAACCTATCACCATAAGCAAGTCTCGCCACTTGCTCTATGGTGACGCTTTTGGGCCGGCTAGATGTGTAGCATAAGCTGCTTTGGACAACAACTTCTGCTCCAATGAGTCGCTGCTAGCCTCAACTAGAAGCAAAGCTTGACTAGAAGCAAGCATTATACTAATGCAATGAACACTAACTTGCTTTTGTCTGCTTCTCCACAACACCTCCATTTCTTTCCCCATCGCAAATGCGCAAAGGGAGAAGAGGGTCGTCTACCTACTCGTCACCCCAGAAATTTGTGGAGAAGCACGACTAGGACTAGATGAACAAGGAATCCTCCACTCCATGTGATGTAAGAAAGATCCTCCTCTGACCCACAAGACTATCCTTTATGTCACCAATGATGAAGTAGTCCTAGCTAGATGGAAAGGATATCCGACGCCCCTTTGGCTCTAAGGTACAAACCCTCGCTGAGAGAGCTGATGAGTTGGAGAATCATCTCAGAGAAAATCTTTATGAGAATACTGATTATCTCTTCCAATTGAGCACCTACACGATCTCTTTTCTCAAAGGCACCTTGCTTGAACTCCAATGGTTTAAGGAAAAGCACCATTGTTGATGGAGAGATTTTTGAAGGATGAGTATGGCTTTGAGGATCACCCAAGTCCTTCTTAAATACTTGTAGTACTTAACAAAATATGATTTACTGACACCATTATCAGAGTCCTCATCAGAGGAGGAAGGAGTACCTTTGCCTTTCTGGGATAAGGGCTCCATGGATTTAGGTTTTCTAGCTTTTGCTTCTTTGACCTCTGGGCTTCAGATCGTTCAGGAGATTCAGATTTGGAATGTCGTTTGGCAGACTTTGACACTGGTTTCCTTGGCTTTGGCTTGCTTATCTTTGAAGAGGGTGCACCTTCGGACTTCTTTCTTTTCTTCTCCGGTTGCTGACCACTTGAGTCAGCATGTTTTTCAGTTTGTTTGGCTTCTTGTGGATCCATCTTGAAGTATTTGTTAGAGCTCTCCAAATCACCAGACTCATAGTCTGCCACGACATTGTCAGACTTCAAAGATGGTTTCGGCAAATCATCAGCTTTCGTGAACACATGAGGGGTATCCATTAGGCTCTTCTGAAATTTCCTTTGCTTCACCTTCTTTCTTTGACTTGCGGCATGCTTCTTGTGCTCCTTTTTGAGAGTGTCTTCAAAAATTCTCTCAGACCTTCGTTCAAGCATCTTTCCTTCAAGTTGTTAGACGACATCGGAAATCAGCTTCAAATTCCCTGGTTGATCAACATCAATTGGGAACCTTTCTTGTCCGGGCATTGCAAAGCGGAGCGGAGGATCGTGATGAACTTCCTCTGGGTTCACATCCCTAACTATCAGAGGTAGGTTTTCGAAAGATTTTGGAGTTTGGGAGGCCGAATTAGGGTTGAGGAAGGGCTCATTTAGAATTCTCTCAGTTTCTTCATCGAAAGCCTTGTCTGATTCTTCAATGGAGGGCAAGGAAGGAGAGTCTGGATTTTGCAATTTTGTTGGGGAGGTGTGTGGTTCGGAGGTCGGCTCTTTAGGAGTGGGTTCAATGGTGAGAGAGGGTGAAGGTTCGGTAATGACCGGAGAAGTGGGTTCGGAAGTGAGTGGTGGAACGATTTCAGAGGTAGATGGTGGAGTGTTCAAGGTTTCAGAGATAGGAGGAGGAGTGGTACCTTCGATGTTTGATTGAGAGGAAGAGGCTTGGGAAGCTTTCTCCATTTGGCTCTCCAGTAGCCGTTGTAAGATCTTGGGACCATCCGGCAAGGCGAGGGTTTTGGCGAGGAGGTCTTGGATATTTTCGTCGGCCATGGAGTATTTTTGAGAGAAAGAAGTGCGAGTGATTTGAGAGAGAGAGAGAGAGAGGAGATGAACGGTTTGTGTAGAGGGGAAGAAGCCTTGATTTCCATGTGATTGATGTGAAAAGTGATCTGCAGGATTCACTTAAGTAGAGAGAGAAGGTAAAACAATATCACCGAAAAATAAGGGGATAAATCATAATTTAAACAAACAAGAGAAATAAAAAGATTTAACTTAAAAAAATTTCTAATAACTAGGATAAAATTCAAAACAAACTAGGTTAATTAAAATTCAAAAACCCTAAAATTCGCAACAACTAAAAACAAATCTGCAGGGAAAAAAAATAAAAGCTTAAAAAGATTTAAAGTATGATGACTGTTATGAAGTTTGACACTGGGGGCGTTAAAGTTACAAAGAGTCTATATAAACATTCTCCTTACTCCTTCCACAAAGATTGTGTGCCTAATCACATCCAATCTTTAGTACTAGATGAGAAATAAAAGAAATCAGCCCATTAGTTCCTCAAATAAACTTTATTTCCACATGGTCAGAGTTCTAGCAACATTCTGTCCATAGTACTTTAGTTATTTTGAAAAATAAATAGGTCACAATCACCAAGTTTTATAACTTTGAGATCTCAGTCTTGTATCTCTCAGTTTTATAACTTGGACAAATAATCGACAAAGCAAACACAAACTTTAACATCCCAGAGTCAAAGATAGACAAGCAGTCACAACTGTCAAACCATTTAGGTAGGGGGTTACACATGCCTAGAGATCTTCTCAAGTATGAGAATCTCTCAAAGTCAAGAGCTTTTGTGAAATATCTGCAATTTGTTCTTTCGTCGACACAAACTTTAAAGTAATCAGACCTTTCTCAACCATGTCTCGAATAAAATGGTGTCTTATATCTATGTGCTTAGTGCAGGAGTGTTGAACTGGATTTTTTGAAATTTCAATAGCACTAACATTATCACACAGAAGTGTCAGAGTTTCTGAAGGTAAACCGTAATCCTCTAGGATTTGCCTTATCCACAAAAGTTGAGTGCAACCACTAGCTGCTGAGATGTATTCAGCTTCAGCCGTTGACAGTGATATGCCGTTTTGTTTCTTGCTAGACCATGACACCATGTTTGCACCGACTAGAAATCCTCCACCACTTGTGTTTTTGTTATCATCCACATCACCTGCCCAGTCCGCATCACTATAGTCTGTAATGTTAGTGCCAGAATTCTTTGTGTACCAAAGTCCCATATTGGGTGTGCCATAGATATACCGGATTATTCTTTTAACAACCTTGAG
Organism: Plectranthus barbatus; assembly: GCA_026898455.1. Classification (NCBI taxonomy): domain Eukaryota; kingdom Viridiplantae; phylum Streptophyta; class Magnoliopsida; order Lamiales; family Lamiaceae; genus Plectranthus; species Plectranthus barbatus. The sequence goes on from JAPKLW010000438.1 coordinate 388,812, forward strand.
GTGTGACTCCTTAGGATCAGACTGGTATCTCGCACATACATCAACTTTAAAAAGGATATCTGGGCAACTAGCGGACATATAAAGGAGACTTCCTATCATGCTTCGGTAAAGGGTAGGTTCAACTTTGACACCATAACTATCCCTATACAGTTTATCACTACTTCCTATAGGTGTCTTCATGTGTTTAGCAGTAACTAGACCAAATCTCTTAACAATACCTAAAGCATACTAGGACTGAGAAATAAAGACCCCATCTTGATGTTGCACAAACTGCAAACCTAAAAAATAATTTAACTCTCCTACCATGCTCATTTGAAACATGTTTGACATGTTGGTGACATACTTGTCAACAAGTTTGACATCAGAAGCACCAAACACAATATCATCCACATTAATTGGAGCAATAATAAAACTGTTTCCTAAATGTTTAACAAAAAGAGTTTTATCAGCATTACCTCTTATAAACCTCAGATCCAGTAGAAATTTGGAGAGTCTAGCATACCATGCACGAGGGGCTTGTTTTAAGCCGTATAGAGCCTTTTTGAGCTTGTAGACATAATTAGGCTTTGATAGATCTTCAAACCCTTTGGGTTGCTCGACTTAGGCTTCCTCTTCCAGGACCCCATTCAAAAAGACGCTTTTAACGTCCATTTGATATAGGGAGAAATTAGCAGCACAAGCAATGGAAATAAGAAGATGGATTTACTCTAACCGTGCCACAGGAGCAAACATCTCGTCAGAGTCAATACCTTCCACCTGCGTATAACCTTGAGCAATCAATCTTAACTTATTTCTTACAACATTTCCCTTTTTATCGGTCTTGTTTTTGAAGATTCACTTTGTTCCAATCACATTTTTATCCTTCGGCCTTGAGACCAGCTCCCAAACATCATTGTATTCAAATTGACTCAGTTCTTCTTGCATGGATTTAATCCAAAATTCATCTGCAAGAGCTTCTTTGATAGTTTTTGGTTCAGTTAGAGACAAATAACACACTAAATGTAAGAGATTAAACATTGTAGACAAACACATGGATCTGACCATCTCTCAATAATTGACAGGATCCTTCTTCTTAGTTTGGATTCCTTCTGTCAAACTCCCAATTACCTGAGATGTGGGATGATCTTTCCTTATCTTCAGAGGTGGATCCCTTCTGTCATTGTTCGACACAGGTGTGTCAGAGTGGTCATCCGTGTCAAAGTCAGAACCAGTTTGATCAGTGGGAGGTTGATCACTGATTGAAGATTCTTCAGTACTTTCAATGAGATGAGATGCATCCAATTCATCTATCTTCTGAAGCAGAGATCCAGCTTTGTCAAACACCACATTGACTGACTCCTAAATTGTTTGGGTGTCAAGGTTGTACACCCGGAAGGCTCAGCTATTGCTAGCATACCCAAGAAATAGGGCTTTACTGCTTCTTGTGTCCAACTTGGTTAGATAATCCCTGTCATTTAACACATAGCAGAGATAACCAAAGACATGTAAGTACTTTAGGTAAGATTTCTTACCATTCAGGATCTCATAAGGGGATGTCTTTGTTCCAGGACGAAGATAAACCATGTTGATAAAATAACATGCAATGTTGACAGCTTCAGCCCATAACCTTTTAGCAAGGTTCTTTGAGTTTTACATAACCGACACCTTTTCTTGAAGTGTTCGATTCTTTCTCTCCACCACACCAATCTGTTGTGGTGTCTTGGTTGCTGAGAACTCATGAGATATACCCTTTCTTTCACAAAATTGGCTGAAACTTCCGTTCTCAAACTCTCTGCCATGATCTGTTCGAATCCGTATGACACTGGAGTGATAGAGTTTCTTGAACTTCTTGTACAACTTCTTGAAGTGATCAAATGCTTCAGACTTTTCTCTTGAGAATTCAACCCATGTGAATCTTGAAAAATCATCAGTGTAAACTAACATATATTTCTTTCGACCTATACTTTCAACTTCAATAGGTTCCATCAAATCCATGTGAAGTAATTCAAAACATGCTCTAGTGTTCACAGAATCAGTGACAAGATGAGATGCACGAGTTTGTTTACCTTTTGTGCATGGATCACAAACTTTGTCAGGATTGAACTTTTAGTTAGGGACTCCTTTGACCGCATTAGCTTTGAGTAGCTTTTGAATGCAATGAGTACTCGCATGTCCCATTTTTTGGTGCCACAATTCAGCTTTGTCAGGCTTTGACACCAGACATCTACCTTCTTGTTCAGCTTGATAGCAGTTATCTGAGGATGTACTACCAAACTTAACACATTTGTTAAATTTATCATATACTTCACAAACATCGTTGTCAAACGTGGCAACCATCCCATCATCGCAAAGTTGACTAATGCTTATCAAATTTGCTGTGAGTCCTTCCACATACAACACGTGTTAAAGTTTTGGAAAGTCTGGTACATTCAGCGTTCCTTTGCTAGTAGTTTCTCCTTTGGCTCTTCCTCCATATGTGACTGACCCGCCACAAATTTTTGAATAGTTTGACAAACATGATCGATCACCTGTCATAAGTCTGGAGCAGCCACTGTCAAAGTACCATGTACCTGCAATATTAGTCTTTAAAGAAGTATAGACAACAAAACAGCTTGAACCTGTTTTCTGATTTTCATCCGCAATTCTTTTTCCTACAGAAAGGCTTGATGTGACCTGCCTTGTTATAGTAATGAAACACATACATCTTTGACTTTTCCTTTTCGTTTGACACTCTGGTGTCAGACTCCCCCTTTGTGAATTTGATCATGTTCTGAGGATAAAAAAGACTAGAACTGGTGGTTGTTTGATCATCATAACCAAGTCCACTTCCATTTGATGTCTTAGTGGAAAGGATCTCATAAAGAGTGTCACATCCAGAATTGATTTTGTCAAAGATATAATCAGCCTCCTTCAACTTGTCCTTGAGATGGCTGACATCTTTGTCCCTCCAAGTGACAAGAACTTCCAATCTCATAAGTTGTCTCCTTAAGGACTGATTCTCTTCCTTAAGCCTTTCAATTTCCTGTCTTTGTTCCTCACATCATCGATCAACGATGTTAAAGAGTTCACTGACTTTCTCCATCTCATTTGGTGTAGTGACAATGTTTCCTTCTTCCTCATTGCTTTGAACTGAAACATACTTAGACATTGACATGTCAGAGTTAGATGCATTGTACCAGTTGTTTGTGTCACCACTTGGCACGATAGTGAGATCACTAGCATCTTCCTTTCTCTCAGACTCTTCTGTGCTGTCCACCTCCATCAGGTCATCTTCATTAAGTTCCTCAATCCTAACATATAACACAACCTTCTCATCCTCTTCCTCATCAGTGTCAGAGTCATCACTGAGAGTGGTGTTAAAGTTTAGCTTCTTTCTTCTTAAAATAGTTGGACATTCGTTAGCAAAATGACCCATTCCAGAACACCCATAACATTTGACATTATCGAAAGTAGAACTTCCAGAAAAAGGATTAACACCATTTTTGGAGTATTTATCACTTTTACGAGAGGATGTCGCTGAGTTACTTGAGGCACTTGAAGGAACTGAAGTCGTAGTCTTGAATCTTCTCGAGCTGGAGTCATCTTTTCCTTTCATCATGGATCTCATGAATTTGTTGAACTTTTTTCGTCAGGAGCACCAGATTGGGATGTTCCTCATCTAGCAATTCATCATCTGACACATCGGGATCAAACTTTGGTGTACTTGACACACTTTTGACAATTTCTTTTCCAGCATGAAGTGCGATGCTTTTACCCTGTAGACTTGTAGACTTGCCTTTGTTCATTCAAATTCATTTCAATCAGTTCACCAATCTCCAGCTTTTCCAAATCTTTGGCCTCTTCAATGGCTGAAATTTTGTAGTTGAATCTTTCAGGTAGGGATCTCAGCATCTTGCTTACAAGTCTTTTATTGCTAATAGATTCTTCAAGTGCGAGAACATCATTTGCCATGGTCACCATCTTTCCAAAGTATTCGGCGATTGTTTCGTCCTCGGCCATGCGGAGATTCTCAAATTTGGTAGTGAGAAGTCTCATTTTGGTTTTTCGTACGCTAGCTGACCCTTCACATTTGGCTTGTAAGATAAGCCAGGTTTCTCTTGCTTCCAAGCAACTTGAAATTAACCTAGCACAACCAATATCAATAGACATAAAAATCGCACTAAGTGCCTTGGCATTGCATTTTGACAACATCCGTTCCTCATTCGTCCATTTTCCTTCTTCTTTCACAATCGTGACTGTTTTTGTAGCATCTTCAGGATCTGGAATTTCTTCCTTCGGAGGTGTCCATCCTTCCAGCAATGCAGCCCAAGCTCGCTCATCAACAACTTTGATGTAAATTCTCATACGGGATTTCCACATATTGTAGTTAGTCCTATTGCAATCCAGAACTGGAGGACGGCATGACACACTTGACATGTCCATTGTGAAAAAATGCACTCAGGAAAAAAATACTTAGTTCGTCATGTAGAGACTCGTGACGCCAATTGATATAATATAGTGTCCGAGTTTAACACAATGGTGTCAAAGATAGCAGAAATAAAATGTTTGACACACAATAGTCAAAGTATTTAAAAGTAAAAGAGGTTGACACAGAGAAAATAATTTTCCAAAGGTTTATAAAGTATAAACCCCCGAGAGCTACGCGGCAAAACAATTTTCACTATTCAAAACAAAGTTTTTGCAAGTGAAGAACAAAATACTAAACAAGATAGAAGTTTTTCTAAGTTCACTCCTTAGAACAATTTGTACGAAAGCTATCACACACAAATAAACACGATACAACCTAACTGCTCCTCCACCGTAGGATTCGCTCTTCGGAGATGGATTCCACAACTCGATTGTAGACTTCGTGCACTTGATGAATGATAGTAGAACGAAATATCCTTGCGAACTCACGTGGATATAATCATCTAACCCCAATCTCTAGTCTCCTTCGTCTCTTATTTATTAATCTTGGAGCACTCGTACATGTCGTCCACTACTTTGTAGTAGATTGTGTCCTCTTCCACTTCTTTTACCTGGTCATGCCAAAAAACACAACGTCCACAAACTCACGTGGAGGTTAATTAATAAGGAAGTGGAGGTGCTCCCAATTATTTAGCAACAAGAATAAATAATAAAATATAATTAAATATAGTTACAAACAATAATATATACGTACCCTAATATTTAGGACCTGCAAAAACGTAACAAAAAGATATATACAAGATTCCTATAAAATAGGAGTTAGTTGTAACAAACAGATACAAAAGTTTAACATAGGAGAGTCAAAGTTAAACAGAATCCGTCAAAGTTAGAACAGACTCGGATAAGAATAACACCATAGTGTCAATGCGAGGTAACTTTGACAACATTGCGTCAAATTTACTTATTCGACACTTCACAAAATGAAATTAATAATTGTAGATAAACTTAGACCATGCTATCCTATTGAGCAGGGACATAAAAAATGAGTTATACTTTGGATAAAATCTAAGCAAATAACCACAAAACCGACTTTCTCATATAGAAATCGACTTGTCATACACACACCAGGTCCATGACGGATGATCTTTTATAATAAGGTTTCTCATTTAATTCAATTCTAGAGAACTTGTGAAAGATCGAATACGCAAGCTACATATGTAGACGTTTACACAAAGACTCCCACTTCTCACATGAATTAAATATATTATTTAGAAATCTCATCCATTAAAAATTATGAATAATTAATGTAAGCACGCTACGCATGTAGATGTCTACTCACTCTATTATTCACTTCCGATTAGAGATCGCTTTGTGGTGGTCTTGATTTTATTTAAAAAATCTCTTGCTTAGTATTTTTATTTCAAAAGGTTGTTTGCGCAAATATTATTTTATGCTACTATAAATTATGTTATTGTTAAAATTCCATCATATATAATATGATCCAAGAATTTATAAACATAATTTAATACATGAAATAAAACAAACAACCATACTAAAATAATATAGCAAATAAAACATGCTTTCCTATTTTCTAACATGCTTAGTGCACAAATAATTCACTACATCATACAAGAACAATCAAAAATAAAATAAAACATCTTCATTGCCCCCAAGATGTGGTACCGACATATCTACTTATTCTATTATATGAATTTAGGATATACAGCTCTTCAAAATAGTCTTCAAATTTTTTAGCCTTCAATTCTTTGTTGAAATCTGAAATCCGGCTGAAACTACAGATTGGACTGGGCTAACAATTTCAGGCCCAAACTGGACCCAAAATACAGAAAACCTTAATTTTCAAAAATTTCCGGGCTACATTCGGGCTGCCTGGCTCATCAACCGGCCCAATCAACACAGGAAAACCCTAATTTTGAAAATATTGATCTGCAGCCATTTCCAGCCACCGCCACACCGGTGGATTGCTGCTGCCGCTGGACCGCCACTGCTGAATTGCCGGGGATGTCGCCATTATGCTGCAGCATTGCGCAGTCACAGGAGCTGCTGGTCGTGCATCAGAAATTGCATGCCTGTTCCAGCTTGCGCCGCCGCCTATCATGGCCATCACCACTGTGAGCAGCAACTTGCAACCTTCGACGACCTCTGCCACCCTATTTGACACTAGATCTGCCGCGCGCAGCCCGCGCGTGGCCAGCCATTTACGCCACCAACTTTGTCGCCAATGTCGCTTATTTTTCGGCTGCCTCTGCTACATCTCCGGCACCGACAATCAATCCCCGATCACCGCCAGAATCTGCTGAAGACAATCACACGGAAAAGACTCCCACGCGCAGGAACACTACACACAACCTATTCCACTGCCGCTCCAGGCCACTTCCGATGACAGCGACCCCAACAATAGTTGCCACCGCCCGCTTTGCGCTACCTTCACACAGCTAGTGGCTCATCGGAGGTGCGTGAGTAATTGCTTTGCGGCTGGGTGCCTGCGTACCAACCCGAGCTGTGCTGCACCGCCCACTGTCGTTACCTTCTCGATCAATGCCGAATTTCATTGCTAGGATCGCTATAGTGCCACCATTTCTGTGTCGGTGTCTGCGCGCTTCCTGTTGGGAAATTTGGCTAAGTTTCCTTTCCCCAGTAGCTACTTGTTTAGATTCTAGTTTTGGTGTTTTGGTGGATCAAATCC
>JAPKLW010000438.1:395914-431876 GCA_026898455.1 Plectranthus barbatus
TAGTTCTCAAATGTAAAGTCCTGTTTAGGTCTTTTGAGTTGTAAGTCACAGCTGATCAAGACTCATGCTGGCATTGTTCACCAGCATGAGAAGTGCTTACCACTGGCTACTGTTCACCAGTTGGGAAAGTCTCATCCGAAGGCGGCTAACAAGACTCGTGCTGACACTGTTCATCAGCATGAGAAAGAGCTAATGACTGGCTACTGTTCACCAGTTGGGAAGGATTTCACCAGCAGGCGGCTGACAAATCCTACCAGCAGAATACGTGTTCTCACTGACACTATTCACCAGCGGTGAAACCACCAGTCATGGGAGATTCCAAGAAAGGGTTAACATCAGACAAATTGGTAGACTTAGATTGTGCCAGCGCAAGTCACCAGCAGAGACTGCCAGCACAAGATCACCAGAATGATCTACCAGTCGGATGTTACCAGCAGAATTACAGATTCTCTCTCCCAGAGTCTTAGAGACAAAAAGAAGATTCGTCTGAGGAATAAACTGACAAAGTATGACTTTAAGGGAGGATACCTTAAAGTCTATCAGTTCAAGACACCAGTTCCGATTCCTCGTACTGACGAATAGTGCCGTTCTGACATAAAGAGATCAATGTCAGATAAAGTGGACAAAAGCATGGCGCTTTCCAGAAATTCCTACCTGCCGCCGTCTGAAGGACATGCGAGGACAGAGACCTTTTCCGGATGTGTCCAAACGGCTAGAAAATTTGAATGGGATCCCTCGGCTATAAATACCTGGGATCCACCAACATTCAATACTCTTCACCTACCGAAAGACTGAAAATTTATTACGCTCAAGCAAGTAGAAGCAAAACACTTTCGAGGCCTTTCTAAAGGCTATCCGTGTGTTGATTTATTCAAACACGAGACTTCAAGCTTCCAGCTTGTAAGTTACTGATCTCTTTGGTGTTCTTTCTCTTCTGAGGAAGTTCACAGCAGCTCTTGTGCCAGCCAGCACTTGAGTTATTACGGGCTTTTGCTGTATTGAGAAGATACGTTCTTGGGAGAACTAAACACCCAATGAAGCTGTGGAGGTTGAAGTGACGTGCTCGCACTCCACCAGCTGATCAGAGTTGAAGAAGGAAACAAGACCGGGAGCGGTTGATCTAGCGAAGTGGTGGACAAGGGTCGCACCAGCTAGAGATAGATCGTAGGCAACTTGTACCTGATTACTCTATAGTGAATTTCCAGTGCTACGACTGGAGAGTGGACGTAGATCAGTTGATCGAACCACTATAAATCCTTTGTCTTTTATCAGCTTTCTGCATTTCATACTGATTTAAAACCCAGCACCCAAGTGCTGGTGTATATCTGAAAACTGATATAACTGTGCAAACAAGGCTAAAAATATTCTAAGTCTTGAGCTACCAGCTGACGAGCCAGTCGCCAGTCAGCTGAGTACGCAGAGTGCAAGTTGACTTACCAGCTGACAAGGTCCCAGTAAGCTGAGTAACCAGCAGAGTGCAAGAAACGATTAATCACATTTTCCGCTGCTAAGTTATACCCTGATAATCCGGGACCAACACTTCCCGTGAGGGTTGCTACGTCCTGACATCGAACGCTGCGCGATGTTGCAATTCCTCGTCGAATCCATTCACCATGTACTTCATTGTTCATCTAGTTATTTGTTCTTCAATTTTACATCTAATAATAAAAAACAAATTTATTCTATTACTTTCGATTTCTAAAAATCTAATCACAAATTTTCTCGTGGTGAAAAATGATTCAACGCGAATAAACCATCGCAGATTAAGTATACAAAACACGGGAACCACGAGTAACAAAAATATCCATTACAATTTAATTTAAATTAAATAAACATGGGAATAATTGAACATAAATATTTTCCAGATAGAGCCATATATATGAACTTGTCTCTGATACCAATTCAAGGAATTATACTATGAACCAGAATTCACATAATTCAACTGAACCAAGGAACTCTATCGATATCTAATTAATTGTCATACATCAATTATTCCTTAGCATGCTCCTATTTAATAAATAAATTGTCATGCAGATGTTTAACAGATTACCTGAAATCCGTAATGTCTGCATACCTGCACATAGGGATTGAAAACTTTAAATTCTTGCGCTTCATATTTAGTCCCGCAGAATAAAGATAAAATATCTTGATTTTAGTTAATTAATTAAAATCAAAATATATATATAGAGAGAAGAAAATGATCCTCTAGATCTGATCTTCGGATCTGTATTCCAACTCTTATAAAAAAATCTATTGAAGATTCCTTCCGGATTGCGTGCCTATCGAGAAGGAGAATTTCCTCCTCTTTCTCAGATCAATGTCGCCTATCGCAGCTCCCATATACTGGTTTGCTGCTTAGGAACTTATGATCTTGTGATGTATTGTGATATGAGAACTTTGAAGGGATTCGTGAACTGAATCACGAAGTTCGTTTGCCAAGGATCGTTAATTGGAATATCAAAAATAAATTGCTATGCCTATGAAAAGTCCTAGCATGCTCCTATATTATTATGCATAAGAAGGTTTATGCAGAGTACCTGGATCGACGAACTCTGAAGAACGCGTGCGCGGAGATGCCCTTTGATCTTTCCCACGCACAAAGATTTGATTTCCTAACAGATTGAGGAAATAAATCTATGAAAATAAAATAATTATTTTCGAAAAACAAGGAGAGAGAGAAGAAGAAAAATCCTCTTGATTTGATCTTCTGATCTGTATCCCGACTCGATCTGAAAATCTGGTGAAGATTCTCTATCAGATCCCTTGCCCGGTTGAGAAGCAGAATTTCCTCCGCGTTCTCAGATCTTAGTCGATCACCACAGCTCCCAAAACTGGTTTGCTGTGTGCAACTTATGATCTTGTGGTGTGTTGAGATCTGAGGAACTGGGGCCTATTTATAGGAAATTACTGGACTCCTATTGGGCTTGAGTTTCATGGGCCAGACCAGGGACCAAAATGCAAATAGCAAATAAGGCCTATCAATTAATTAATTCCCATATTCAACCCAGAATATAATTAATTAATTAATATTGATTCATTCCACCAGAGAATCAATACTGTCCTACCTATTTGCTACCACGTTTTGAGGTACGGGTTGCATGGGCTCGGTATATCCCCACATTTAAGGTTACAGACATTCGTTAATTAATTTAAGCTCTGACAAGCTATTTAATTAATTAACATCTTATATTCCTGAATCAATCCACTCAAACCTTTTCACTTATGCTTGAACTTAATCAGCCTGCAGGACTTAGCATAACAAACCTTTTGAGCTGTTCAGGGAATGTCACCATCCTATACTCGATGTGGTTACCTAGTTCCAATACCAAACAGTCATATACAAACTACTATTACCCAAGATAAAGATATACAAGCTCAACTAGAGCCTTTCACTGCAACTCAAAGTAATACACAATCTGCATATACTTCTGTACCTTCATTTAGGCTTAGGATCTCGTCATGCCATAGAGATCTAGATTCTTTTAATGTCAGGTAAAATAATCGATCACGAATTAGGTCCCTATCAATGTGTGCCCCACACCAGCATACCAAGCCATCCAAGATAAGATGCTTATTACTGCGTATGCTGCAGCCTACACCGACAGTTTATCCTGGAACTGTCTCAGCTGTGATAACTATTTATATCTCGCTAGGTCAAATGATCCATACGATCTTCCGTGATCTTCTACACACCGTATGATCTCCCTATCGACGAGATAAGAGGATAATTGCGTTTGCGACACATGTTTGTTAATTCAGACAGGAGATGAACATACAACATTTATGATTCCCAGTATATTAACCAATCGACCTTGTGCATAATATACCAATCGTAATGCTTTCAGTATATAAATCCATCAATCTCCCACTTATACTCAAAGCATTATACAGGTGCTTTCCAGAGTATAACGCGTCTAAACTAATCTAGCTATTACATCAAACATTCTACGTGGATAACTTTGCCCTCAGCCCGAGGTTACGTACATGCATCTCGTAGACCTTCTGAGGCAGAGCCTTTGTGAATGGATCCTCTAGATTATTTCTTGTATCAATCTTCTCTACTAGCACATCACCCCTTGCTACGATTTCTCGTATAATATGGTACTTCCTTTCAATGTGTTTTGTTGCTCTGTGAGTTCGTGGTTCCTTTGAATTAGCCACAGCTCCCGAATTATCACAGTATATCGTGATTGACTTGGGCAACTTAGGAATCACGTCCAACTCCAGAAGGAAGTTTCGAAACCATACCGCTTCTTTCGAAGCTTCAGAAGCTGCCACATACTCTGCTTCTATAACCCTTCGCCACCACTTCCAGATTTCTAGGTCCTTATGTGCTGCTATAGCTAGGAGTATACGAATGGACTTAAGCATGGCTACCGGTGAGAAGGTCTCGTCATAGTCTACACCTTCTTTCTGACTATAACCCTTCGCCACCAGCCTTGCTTTGAAAGCTGTAATTTCACCATTCGATCCTTTCTTTCTTTTGTATACCCATTTGCACCCTATGGCTCGACAGCCATCTGGCAAATCAGTTTTCTGGTATACATCCATAGCCGTAATGGATTCTATTTCAGAATCCATGGCGATCAGCCATTTGTCTGCATCTTTATCAGATACCGCCTCGTTATATGTCCAGGGATCGGTATCATCAAGTCTGTTTTCTGGGATCAAGTTAGAGGACTCTCCCACGAACATGTACCTTTCGGGTTGGTGGATAACCCTCCCACTGCGACGAGGCATCTGAACCATGTCAGTAGTTGGCACAGTATGCGTTGGTCCCATACCTTGCATTAGTGGCAGTGTTGGTATAGCCTCACCTGTTGTAGGTGGATTTACCATTACACTGGGCTTTCCTGAAGGAATTGCTTCCTTGTCCTCAAGCTCGTGGAGGACAATTTCACTTTTCGATCTGTGGTTTCTCACATATTCGTCCTCTAAGAATCTCGCTTTGGTACTGACAACGACTTTCTGATTCTCAGGACTATAGAAGTAACTACCTTTCGTTTGCCTGGGATATCCTACAAACAGCATCAGCTTACACCTACTTTCTAACTTATCAGGTTTCTTTGTCAGCACATATGCTGGACAACCCCAAACCCTCACTCTGTTCAAACTTGGCTTTCGCCCATACCAGAGTTCCAGAGGTGTTTTAGGAACTGATTTAGAAGGTACCAGGTTAAGCAAATAGGCCTCTGTCTCCAAGGCATATCCCAAAAACGAAATCGGCAAGCTTGCATAACTTATCATTGACCTGACCATTTCCAAGAGAGTTCTATTTCTTCTTTCCGCTACACCATTTTGTTGAGGGGTTCCTGGTGCAGTCCACTGGGATGTAATCCCGTTGTCTGACAAGTACTGCAAGAACTCGTTACTGAGGTATTCACCACCACGATCTGATCGTAGTGTCTTGATAGTCTTACCTAGCTTTTTTTCTACCTCAGTCCTAAATTCTTTGAATTTCTCAAAGCATTCAGACTTATGGCGAAGCAAATAGACATATCCGAATCTTGAGTAATCGTCAATGAATGTGGCGAAGTACTCGTAACCTCCACGAGCTTGCGTGGACATTGGTCCACATAAGTCATAGTGGATCAATTCCAACACATTCTCTGTTTGAGACTGACTTGCCTTAAAAGGCCTGGTCGTCATCTTCCCTTTTATACAGGACTCACAGATTTGATGCGGTACCACTTGAAAAGAATCCAAGAGCCCATCGCATGCTAATCTTTTAATCCTCTTTAGATTGATGTGACCTAGTCTCAAGTGCCAGAGATATGTTTGATCCTCATCGGAAGAAAACTTTCTCTTTAAATGATTATTATTATTGGATGAGTTTGTAACATTCACGGAAGATTTATGCATACAATCAATGATATGGAGAGAGTCAATCAGTTTCCCTTGATAGATAACACCGTTATTACCAATGATAGAAACTCCACTATCAAAAATAACTGAATATCCATCACAAAATAACTTGCAAACTGAAATTAAGTTCCGCCAAAAAACCGGCACATATAAAACATCTCTCAAAATCAAAACATTATTTTCAAAGCATAAAGTAAAATCTCCAATGGCTACTGCTGAGACTCGCTCTCCGCTGCCCATTGAGATGGTAATCTCGTCATGCTTCTGCTGCCTTGTCGGCCTGAACCCCTGCAAAGTATAACAAACATGATCGGTAGCTCCAGTATCCACTACCGAAGAATGGGTAGAAACCAATGCTAAACATGTTTCCGTTATAAATGCACATGACGTACCTTGTCTACCCGTGCTAGGCACTAGACAATCTACTTCACTTCGCTTGCGTTTGCATGGCCTGATGACATCTTCTACTAAATCAGCTTCATCTAACCTTTTAAGCATTTCCTTTGCTTCAGCAACTGTCTTGTCAAAAGCTGACAAAGTTGGAGCAAATTCCAATGCCCTAAGGTCAGATTCCTCTCGCATCAGGGCTAAGAGCAACTCAGGAAGAGTAAACTCGTGCCTAGTACCGAGGTACTTGATGAAATCATCATAAGAATCAGAGAGAGAGTGCAGGACAATGTTTATTTCTGCCCGCTTGCTGACTTGTCCACCTCTCTTTCTGTACTTTCTCATAATTCTCATCATACTGATAAAGTGCAGAAGCAACAAACTCCCATCAGTCGTTCTCTTGCAGATCAGGTCCTCTACAAGATTATAACTGATAGTTCGTCTCACCTTCCCATAAACCTTTACAAGGTCCCTCCATATCTCAACAGCAGATCCGAACTTCTTGTACTTGATCTTTAATTCTCTAGACAGACTCTTCATGATGAGTTTGCGGGCAAACTCATCAGAAGCTACCCATCTGTCATAGAACACTCGCTCATAACCAGTACAGTTCCAATACTTAGGAGTTAGAGGGTCCATGTAAAGTATATGGGCATGTTTTGCAGTGCAGAGTATTTCCATGAAGCATAACTTCCACTCAGGAAAATTCGAACCAGTTAAAGGGTTTGTTATTAAGAGGTTGACAACGTGAGCAATACACATGTCTGAAAACAATAAATTAAGAAACAGAAATTAAAACATAGTCGCAAACTATTGAAACAATTAAATATTGAAACCTTATGATAAAGCAATATTAATGTTTCCTCCAATTTGCCTAAGTATTACTATTGCAAGCCACACATGTGGACGTTTACAACAAAACACTTAACCAGACTGCATCTTCAATTCCAGTCCTTTAATTCCAATCCATGCCCGAGTTCCTTAGACAAATGGAATTAATAATTGGAGACTAAATTAAGACCATATTATCCTACTGAGCAGGGACTTCACAAATGAGTTATACTCTGGATAACATCTAAGCTAGCATACCACCAAAGCCAACCCTCCCATATAAGGATCTATTAGAACACACCCGATCCCTATAATAAGGTCGTCTCATTTAATTCAATCCCTAGAGAACTTATGAAAATTCAATACGCAAGCTCCACATGTAGACGTTGACGCATGAACTCCCACTTCTCACATGAAATAAATGTTTGTTTTAAGAAATCCTATCTATTAGAACTTATGGATAATAAATTAAGTAAGCTACACATGTAGACGTTTACCTAATAAATTATCCACTTCCAATAAAGGATCGCTTTGTGGAGGTCTTACTAAATTATTAGCTTAGTAATTTTTAGTTCATAAGGTTCAATTGCACATATTATTTTATGTAGCCATAATTATAACATTGCTAAAATTCTATCATGCAAGGCATGAGCCCCGAATTTATAGTTATAATTAATTACATAAAATAAATCACATAGCATGCTTTAAAGCTGTAAATAAAAGCATTAAACGTGCTCCTATTATCTACAACATGCTTGTATGCTGCGCAATTAAATTAAACACGTATATCATGCGAAGACAAATAATAAAGCAAATAAAAAATGTCCTCGTGGTCCCATGATACGAAATAAAAATTAATTCTAACTATTAAAAGTTGGAATTAATAATACAGATCTTCGACTGAGCTCCCACTACTTGGATTGATATCCGAATTCATTTTCTGAATTTGGGCCTCCAAGGTTTGATTTATCGGAAAATTGGACAACTGGGCTAGTTAACCAAATCGCGGACCTAGGCACACATTGCAAGCCCAATAGTCCGTGAGAACTTAGCCCGACGAGCCACCACCGGCGAACCACCGCCGCCGGCGACTCACCGCCACCGTGAGGGCTCTCGGAGTCACGCAACAGCCATGCACGTACGTGCATGGTTGTAGCCCGCGATCTGCCTCCTCCGGCCGTTGCCCGTTCGCATGCTGCCGCCCCGGCTTGCCCTGACCGTCGCTCGAACCGCCGTTCACTCTTCTTCTCTACCGTTGGCTCACCTAGGCTCGCCGGAAAATGTGCACGAGGCGCGGAGGGAACGAGCGCTCCGGCACGCACCCACAAACCCTAGGGTTTGCGCTGGTTGCGCCCGTGCCACCACCACCATCCGCCAACGCCGGCCTCTACCTCCCGAGCCATCGCCAACCACCTTGCCCCGCGCCGATGTCGACTGAGGGAGGACCCGCGCCTGCCGCCGTCGAGCGCGCGAAGGGTCGCGCGAGTCCTCGTGCCGCCGTCCCGGCCGGCCGCCTGCCGTGCCTCCTCGTGCCTGGGGCCGCCGCACCCGGCCCTGCCGGCTGTGGCCGCGCGGCACCCTGCCTGCGTGCGCGCGCGGCCGCTACGCCCCGTGCCCTGCCGTGCGCCGGCGTGCCGTGCCCCGCCGTGGGTGACCGCCATGCATGGCCTTCACGCCGTGCCGGCGCTGTCACGTGCCGTGTGGCCTTTCGTTCTTCGTGTTCTTCGTTCTTCGTTTCTTCGCATTCTTCGTTTTCCATTTTACAGATTTAATTTTTAAATAAAAGATTACATTGAATAATCCTAATTACAATCTAAAAAATCTAAATCTAACCACAGATTTATCTCGTGGGTGAAAAACGAATCCATATAAAATGGCGCATTAACCCGAGAACCACGAGGACGAAAAACATACAATCAATCCAAAAACCATCTATTGCATGCAATCAATAATAATAATCATGCATAATCATAGGCAATATTATTTTTCCGATAGAGCTAATTAATTAACCTGGCTCTGATACCAATTGAAGGGATTCGTGAACTGAATCACGAAGTCCTTTTGCCAAAGATCGTTAATTGGAATATCAAAAATAAATTGCTATGCCTATGAACAGTCCTAGCATGCTCCTATATTATTATGCATAAGAAGGTTTATGCGGAATACCTGGATCGATGAACTCTGAAGAACGCGTGCGCGGAGATGCCCTTTGATCTTTCCCACGCACAAAGATTTGATTTCCTAACAGATTGAGGAAATAAATCTATGAAAATAAAATAATTATTTTCAAAAAACAAGGAGAGAGAGAAGAAGAAAAATCCTCCTGATTTGATCTTCTGATCTGTATCCCGACTCGATCTGAAAATCTGGTGAAGATTCTCTATAAGATCCCTTGCCCGGTTGAGAAGCAGAATTTTCTCCGCGTTCTCAGATCTTAGTCGATCACCACAGCTCCCAAAACTGGTTTGTTGTGTGCAACTTATGATCTTGTGGTGTGTTGAGATCTGAGGAACTGGGGCCTATTTATAGGAAATTACTGGACTCCTATTGGGCTTGAGTTTCATGGGCCAGACCAGGGACCAAAATGCAAATAGCAAATAAGGCCTATCAATTAATTAATTTCCATATTCAACCCAGAAAAATAATTAATTAATTAATATTGATTCATTCCACCAGAGAATCAATACTGTCCTACCTATTTGCTACCACGTTTTGAGGTACGGGTTGCATGGGCTCGGTAATTCCCCACATTTAAGGTTACAGACATTCGTTAATTAATTTAAGCTCTGACAAGCAATTTAATTAATTAACATCTTATATTCCTGAATCAATCCACTCAAACCTTTTCACTTATGCTTGAACTTAATCAGCCTGCAGGACTTAGCATAACGAACCTTTTGAGCTGTTCAGGGAATGTCACCATCCTATACTCGATGTGGTTACCTAGTTCCAATACCAGACAGTCATATACAAACTGCTATTACCCAAGATACAGATATACAAGCTCAACTGGAGCCTTTCACTGCAACTCAAAGTAATACACAATCTGCATATACTTCTGTACCTTCATTTAGGCTTAGGATCTCGTCAAGCCATAGAGATCTAGATTCTTTTAATGTCAGATAAAAGAATCGATCTCGACTTAGGTCCTTATCAATGTGTGCCCCACACCAGCATACCAAGCCATCCAAGATAAGATGCTTATTACTGCGTATGCTGCAGCCTACACCGACAGTTTATCCTGGAACTGTCTCAGCTGTGATACCCATTTATATCTCGCTAGGTCAAATGATCCATACGATCTTCCGTGATCTTCTACACACCGTATGATCTCCCTATCGACGAGGTAAGAGGATAATTGCGTTTGCGACACATGTTTGTTAATTCAGACAGGAGATGAACATACAACATTTATGATTCCCAGTATATTAACCAATCGACCTTGTACATAATATACCAATCATAATGCTTTCAGTATATAAATCCATCAAACTTGAGGGGTATTTATAGGAAAATTTTTATCTAAGATGGGTTTGAGCTTTCATGGGCCAAATTAGGGACCAAAATGCAAATAGCAAATAAGGTCTATCAATTAATTATTTTTCATATACAACCCATAATATAATTAATTATTAACATTAATTCATGCCACCAGAAAATCAATACTGTCCTATCTATATGGTACCACATTATGAGGAACGGGTTATATAGACTCGGAAAATTCTCATATTTATGGTTACATACATTCATTAATTAATTTGAGCTCTGACAAGCTCCAAAATCAATTAACATCTTTTATTCCTGAGTCAATCCGCTCAACCCTTTTCACTTATGCTTGAACTTAATTACCAAACCAACAATCATCATTTTTAAATCTCAAAACAATCACTTCAATTTTCTCCACAAAGTTGGTAGAACAAGACAAACAAATATACAAATGAGATAGAAAGGATGATGAAATGAACGTAGTTGTGATCCGATTAGGTAGATGATCGATGTAAACACGATAACATAACTGTTTGAGTTTTCTAATTTCATCCACGGTCGATTTTCCAGTGCAAAGGGAATTGACTATATTAGAGTGAATTGATCATCCATCTAGTGATTAAAATACGACCCCTAACTCACTCCTAAAAGCTCATGAGTTCTAGACCTATGCACTTCCTCCGCACATGGATTTGATCGAGATACATATGAAGACATGCTATTAATGACACACCTATCCGCGTATTGGCTGCAATGATTGTGTCAATTATCAACATGATTGACTCTTACCTACATCAAGTTGAATGGATACAAGCTCTAACATGTTTAAACCACAAAGAGGGAGGTAAACATACAATAATCCAACCTAATCTTCACACATCCTTGTTCAAATCAACATCCAAATGAAATTAGAACAACATACCTCTCAATTGTATCATTACAAGTAAAATTGAAAGAGATCCATTACAATTGACAAGTAATAAATGATTTCTTCCCCGATTGGATTTGCTTGATCTTGATCTACCACTCTAGTCTTCAATCCTTCACCAAGGTGTGGTAGATTTGCTCTTAGATACCTTGAATTAGGGTTGGAGGTGATGTGAAATGGAATTGAAGAGAGTAACTATGTAGATTTTTCCTAAAAGTGTTAAAAGTTCTCAACAAATGCGAGTTTTCCCTTTTGATAATGAGTTGGCAGAGCCCCGAATCGCCCGGTCTGAGATCGGATAGCCCGGGATGGTTTGAACTAAATAAACGCCGAACAACCCATTCCGAATTGCCCTGTCTGGATCTGGATCGACAGAAATTCTTCTCTGAACAGAACAGATCAGTCGAGCCTCATCAGGATCGGTCGATCCTTCACTTTGAATTTCCCAGATCGGCCGATCCACTCCAGGATTGGTCGAGAATCCTCTCTAGAATCCTTCCTGCTGCTCCTCTGCTCATCCGGGTCAATCTTCACAACCCTTGCAACTCGGATGGTCGAATTTCCACCAAAGCTTAGCCAAAAATGATGAATTATGCTCCAAACCTATCATACACAATCCAAATAACACAAAACACGAAAACACAATGAAAACAACCGAAAAACATATGATATGGGAATAAAATGAAAACAAACATGCATACACAAACATCGAAGTATAGGTCATTTTACGCACATATAATAATCCCCCAAACTTGAACCTTTGATTGTCCTCAATCAAAACAAAGTAAAGCAATCATTCTACCTCGTGCAATACCTCATAGCTCATCTCGATTATAATAGCATGCCCTAGTCAAACGAGATTATCACCTAACTTTGTGACATGGTTAATGCGAAGGACTCAAGTCACTTATCAAATTTGGATAAAAGCAATGAAATACACTCCCTCACGTGTATAAGGAAAATTCACACAAGCACAAGATATCGAGCTCAATTTCCATAGTCTTGCACCCATTCTCACCACTATACTACAATGAGCTAGCTTCTATAGTCAAGAAGATCTTTGCTTTGGTTATAACATGGTTAACTAAGAGGTAGGTGGTTTTGGGCCAAAGTAACTAAACCCCTCAAATTCCCCAGAACCCCCCAAATCATCATCAAACCACTAACCAGAGGCTTATTCCATTCACAAATCTTTTCTTCTTTTTCTTTCTTTTTCCTTCTTCATTTTTTTTCTCTTTTTTTTTTCTTTTCAATGACACATCATCCATTTTTTTTTCTTGTGGGTGCCTATTTTCAAGACTTGCACCATCTCCTTTACCAACAATTTTTGTAGGTGCCCATTTTTCTAAGATTTGCACCTTTCTTCTTTCATTGCCTTTCCTTTCATGCCTCATCAAATGCAATACCAAATATCATCTAATCAATCAATTCACATCCCAAGCTCACAACACCGTATTCACCCTCATACTCTCATTCCCCCAAACTTTGTCCAAATAATGTCAAAGAAAATTCTACAATAAAGCTCAATCACGGGGGCGAAAGATATGAAAGGCAAACAAATGATCAAAGTAACACCTTATACTCCCAATGTGCAAGGTAGGAGTAGGAACCGATGACCTAATATCATTTTCTAGTCACATGCTCATGCTAATAGATCGAGAATGGATGCAAGTTGCAGATTTCTCGCTCTCAATCTTGCCTCTCACCATCGAAAAGGACATGACAATATCAAGGCTCAACACTCACAGCTTTTTGTCTAGTCCAACGCATTAACCAAACACAAAACTCGGTAATTCAAAAGTTAAACTCAAACATGCTTTGATAACAAAATTCCGCCCTATCATAGGTTGAGGTAAACTTCAAACTTCATTAGTAAATCATGAGTAAATCTCAAGCCTTGTTCGGGTTCAACATACAGACACAATTACACAAACAATCATAAAAGAAAAAACTAAATGCAAACAAATCTAAATGGCAAGGAGAACGATAGAATGCATTACCCATTTGTATTATCTATGATCGAGCCGCTTCTCCAAAGCCTTATGGTACCTACTCAACATAAACACAAACACCACCAAATTTGAGCATAATTCATTTCCTTAAGATCTCATTTCCACCATCATACCACAAACCAAAAATCAAAATGCATAAGACATTACACCACTAGCACCACCATTTAAACCATTATCTAATCATCAACATCCGCAAACCAACAAGATAGGAAGTATAAACACATGCCAGCTCAAAAATAATTCCATACATAACCAAATGAAACAATAAAAGATCATTCATCCAAATCCAATCCAAAGTAAAGAGTATCAATTCAACTCAATCAAGTCATCCAATTGTAATCCATATCCAAATCATAGGGAAAATCATCTAAACAAATCAATGTAGATAGAGGAAAGGTAGGGAGACGAGAAGAATAAACCGAAACTGACAGCCAACACATCCCCCCAAACTTAGTCAAGTGAGACTAAGTTTATAAAATTAGCCGACGGTTGTGAATCACTCCTCATGCTCCTACTCTCCCCTTGCACATGTCCACCAAGTAATCTACAAACCAACAAGAAATATTAAGAAAATTACCTAGGCAAGAATTTAAACAAAAGAAAGAAAAACGGTTGGGTTGCCTACCAACAAGCGCTTCGATTTACGTTGGTAGGTC
Organism: Plectranthus barbatus; assembly: GCA_026898455.1. Lineage (NCBI taxonomy): Eukaryota > Viridiplantae > Streptophyta > Magnoliopsida > Lamiales > Lamiaceae > Plectranthus > Plectranthus barbatus. The sequence continues at coordinate 410,080 of JAPKLW010000438.1, forward strand.
GACGACCTTACCAAGCTCATCCATTGTCAAAAATCTTGTGGATTTTAAAATATCTTTCTCTCTTGAGCGGACCTTACTTGGAAGAAACTTGTTTACCATGTTCTTCCTAATGCCCATCTCATCTTTCTAAAGAGGTTTGTAAGTCTTAACAAACTTGAATGGCAAAGGTGATGCTTCCTTTACTGAATTTATCTCCGGGCCATCATACCTACGAATTTCCACTACAAGAGATTCATCTATCTGTTCATCCAACTTATGTACCTCATTACCTTTCTCCTTTGGCACCACATTTTCCTCATAATCTTTGTTTACTGACCGAGAAGGAAAGGTAAACTCCATCTCTCCGCGTGGATCTCCCGGGATAGTCTTCTCCTCACACTCTTCTTCCAAAAGTTGTGCAAAAACTGGAACTTTTTGAACTTCCTCGGGTAAAGGCATCTCATTAACACCTTTCATCACATAATCAACATCTTGCACCGACTCATTGGTGCCTTCATCCTCCTTATCTCCTTGAGGTATCACTTCACCCTCCTTTTTGGTTCCTCTTCTTGCAACTCCTTTATTCCTTCTTCTTTGACTTCTTCTATTTTTCTGTCCTCTCCTGGTTCCTCTCATTCTTTTGCGTGTCAATGGTCGGCACTTGCATTGGTGTCTCTTCAAATATCTCATCATTCCTCTCATACTTGCTTCCATTGACTGCCTCACTTTTTCTCCTTGACATCTTCATCAACTTAATTAGTTCTTGCATAAGGTCTAATTTGCTTCTCAACCATTCATCTTCACTAGCCTCTTTTACGGATTTCACTATATGAACCTCTCTTGCATTTTCCAACCATGGATAATCACCTTCCCACATATTCTCGTACACATTCCAGAGTGTCTTTCGTGGCCTTTGTCTTTCTAGCATTTTTGCTTTCATCTCCTCTAATTGCCTTTGCGAATTATCAAGCCTCTCCGTGTCAACTCCTCTTGGATTCTCCATTTTTGCTTCCCCTTCGCATAACCGAGCTTTTGACCTCGTGATCTTTTAGCACCTACAAAGATCCACAGCTCTAATCACAAACCAACAACAAAAACAATTTCAAACAAAGAAATTAACCACTTAAAGAAAAACACAAACACCTAGCCTACAAGCTTCACACTTCTCCCAATATCTAGTAGCCTACTTAATAAAGTCCCCGACAACGGCGCTAAAAACTTGATGCTCACTAAAAACTCACACGAATTCACAATGCACAACAAGGTTTAATTATCAATCCAAGTACTTCTTCCCTTCGCCCGCTAGATTATCGAGATACTACGACAAAGTCTAATAGCTAGACAATACAAAATCATTGATAAATTTCTATCAATGTAGGCATTCAAATTAAACCTAAGCTAACAACATGTACAAAGCAATGAAATAAACCAACAATAATTATTTTCAATCTCAAAACAATCACTTCAATTTTCTCCACAAATTTGGTAGAACAAGACAAACAAACACTCAAATGAGATAGAAAAGATGTTGAAATGAACGTAGTTGTGATCTGATTAGGTAGAGCATCGATGTAAACACATTTTAATCCATAGATGGATGATCAATTCACTCTAATATAGCCAATTCCCTTTGTACCGACAAATCGACCGTGGATGAAATGAGAAATCTCAAACAATTATGTTATCAACCCCTAACTCACTCCTAAAAGCTCGTGAATTCTAGACCTATGCACTTCCTCTGGACATGGATTGGATCGAGATACATATAAAGACATGCTATTCATGACACACCTATCTGCGTATTGGCTGCAATGATTGTGTCAATTATCAACATGATTGGCTCTTACCTACATCGAGTTGAATGGAAACAAGCTCTAACACGCTTAAACCACAAAGAGGGAGGTAAACATACAATAATCCAACCTAATCTTCACACATCCTTGTTCAAATCAACATCCAAATGAAATTAGAACAACATACCTCTCAATTGTATCATTACAAAGTAAAACTGAAAGAGATCCATTGCAATGGACAAGTAATAAATGATTTCTTCCTCGATTGGATTTGCTTGATCTTGATCTACCCCTCTAGTCTTCAATCCTTTACCAAGGTGTGGTAGATTTGCTCTTGGATACCTTGAATTAGGGTTAGAGGTGCTGTGAAATGGAATTTAAGAGAGAAACTATGTAGATTTTTCCTAAAAGTGTTAAAAGTTCTCAACAAATGCGAGTTTCCCCTTTTGATAATGAGTTCGCAGAGCCCTGGATCGCACCGTCTGAGATCGGATCGCCTGGGATGGTTTGAAGCTGAATAACAGTCGAACAACCCATTTGCATCAGGATCGACCAAAATTCTTCCGTGAACAGACCAGATCGGTCGAGCCTCATCAGGATCGGTTGATCCTTCTCTCTGAACTGCCCAGATCGGTCCATCCACTCCAGGATCGGTTGAGAATCCTCTCTGAAATCCTTCCTGCTGCTCCTCTGCTCATCTCGGTTGATCTTCACAACCCTTGCAACTCGGATCGATCAATTTTCTACCAAAACTTAGCGTAAAATGATGAATTATGCTCCAAACCTATCCTACACAATCCAAATCACACAAAACACGAAAACACAACATAAACAACCGAAAAACATTTGATATGAGAGTAAAATGAACGCAAACATGCATGCACAATCATCAAAATATAGGTCATCTTACGCACATATCATAATCCCCCAATGTGTACGGCACGCACCAGCATACCAAGCAACCAAGATAAGCAGCTTATTACTGCGTATGATGTTGCCTATACCGACAGTCTATCCTGGGACTGTCTCAGCTATGATAACCATTTATGTTTTGCTAGGTTAAACGATCCATACGATCTCCCGTGATCTCCTACACACCGTATGATCTCCTTATCGACGAGATAAGAGGATACCGTTGTTTGCTTCATATGTTTGTTAATCAGAAAGGAATACTGTATCATTGTATACAAGACATTAATGATTACCAGTATATCAAGCAAAACTATTTATCGAAATACCAATCATAATGCTTTGCAGTATACAAAAACCTAACATGCGGGTCTTCAATGGCCTTCCTTGCATACTGATTTTGTCCAGAATGGACCTTTGCTGCACTACAACTTGACTCCCGTTATTTCCTCCTGCATTCAGCCCTGCTAACCATATAGTCTACTTTGCCTGTGCAGCTTGTGTCGCTAGAAGCTGTGCCCTTAGCAGTTGCACCTCATTTATGAATCTTTGCTCTTTCGATGTCATATTCTGCAATGGGGCTTCTTGATTGTCTGCCATCTCTGCTTATTGCTCTTTTCCCTTCCTCCTATAGGTTACTTCAATTTTTGGATCAAGTTCCTCAAGTATTTTCCATTTTGCTCATGTGTTCATGTAACTGCAATGGAAATATAGAGAAAATAAGTCTACATCGACTGACATAAAACTGTGTTGACCGACGCGATAATTATCTCGATGTCGATCGACATATGCCCATGTCAGTCGAAATAGAGACAAATATTACTCACGCATGCAAAAATAAAATAAAAAAACCCAATCCAGAAGATATCGAACAAGACACTAACAAAACACAATCTAACTATCCCCGACAACGACACCAATTTGATCGATGCAAAATCTGGATACAAATTATATCATAGGCAAATAAATTTATTAATACCCGAAGGTTGTTGAACCCACAGGGATAGTGCTATGAATGTATTTCATGTACTGAATGTAATATTTCAATCTTTTGTTTGGGCAAATCCAAAATTGAATGATTTTAGTGTTTAGAAAATAACTTTCGAAAAGAAATTCAAATCAATAAAAACACAGATCCTAGGGAAATTTACCAATCTGATCAACATGCAAGAAACAAATAATTCAAACCCACAATAGATATTTTTGGTGGAAAATCTGTTAAAGTGGGATTATTCCTTGGTCGGGCAACTAAAACCTAGATTATTAACTAGTTATTATCTCCTTTCGGTAACAAAAACACAAGTTAATCAATCTCAACAAAAATTAAATTAATCCTATAATTGAATTCTTCTTGGTCGATCAACGCGGATTCCCCCTCCGATCGTCGCTCGAATATCTTACACTTTGATCGAAACAAACTCTCCTCATGGCAGATTTCTTCACTTTTCACATCTTTCTCATTTATTTGATGTATTTTCCAACAAAACTTAGCACCACAAGCATAATATCCTCTAAAATATACTCATGCTCATTTTATTAATGAAAATAAACAAAAATGCATAAAAAAAAGAAAAGAATGCAATAATTGAGTAGAAATATGAGCTTATCACATCACCATCTTGCTCTCTAATTGCTGTCGTGAACATGAGCAGTACCTCTTCCTCCGACTCTTCATTTGATGAAAAATATCCATAATTGTTGTGGGCTATGTCAAAAACCTCCGTTCTTGATAGCTTCACCTCGACAATGGCTCTTCATGTTCTTCACTCGAAGTTCTTCTTGAATCCTTGTCCACCTGCGTACATTTGAATTTCAGATGGTCAGGAGAGTTACACTCATATCAACATCTAGGGGGGGTGTCCTCTTGTTAGATCTTTTCTCCTCAAGCTTAGGAGTCTCCGTCTTGCCCTTTTCTTTCTCCAGGAGCTTGACAAGTCTCCTCATCCAGCTTCTTCGGCCTCCACTTGATGTCTTTCTTGACAAAATAAGCGGCATTTTTGGCATGCTGGCATGGCAAGCTGGCAACACGAACGACTTCATTTTTGCTAACCATTTGTTTTCCCTAATCGTGTGCCTGGATTTGAGAAATCAACTCCTATGTAGAGATCTTTCTCCTTTAGACTGATCGTCTTGACAAACCAGTCCTCCGTCGACATCATTGACAAAATCTTAGCATTAAGATCTACTGTTGAATATACTCTCTCCAACACCTTAAGCTCGCTCAAGATTGCGTTGGATCTGGCTTCCATGGCTTTGATGCTTTGATCGGAAAGCATCAGGAAGGATTCATATTTGTGAACACAAACTTGAAGCTTATTTCGCTGCATCTGCTCGGTTTATTGACATAAACTACCAAGGTAGTACCAAAATTCCTTAGCGTTGTTGTACTGCATCACTTCTTCCTCCAACGCCTCTGGAAGTGCTGATAGGATTAATTCGTGAGGTACAAATTCCAACTGTGCACATCTTTTCTAATCTTGTGACTATTCAACGTATGACTTCTGGACCATTTCTAGTTCGTTATCTCCTCCAAGATTATCGTTCGCCTTAAGGATCTTGATAGGTCCACGCTCGATAATTACAATCATTTTGTGTGAATACTTTTGAGCACTATGGTAGACCGTTTCTTCCATATTATGAACTTTTCCACTGAGTATGGTGGAAGCTTTGCGTTTTTCATCTTGAGAGTATAACCATGCTCGCTAAAATAAAAAGAGTGCAAGGAAATATGGATCTGGTCCTAAGCGACAAAAAGCAGCTAGTCTAGACCAATCGTTCTGATACAACTTGTTAGTCCCGAGATTAGATTTTATATACGCAATGGGAATTTTACAGAAAAACTTGCACTCACAAACTCGTTATTGCTCACCAGTTTATGTCTCTGAATTCTTAAGATTTGCGGGTTTAATAGTTAGTTCAGATTATAAGTATACATCAACATTTAGATGGTGTTGAGATTTAAATCCTTGCGACAAAGTAAATAAAACAATAAATGCACAAGGATTTATAGTGGTTTGGAAACAAAGAGCCCTATGTCCTCTCTTTAGACCTTAAGTATGGAATACACTTTGGAATACAAGAGTTCTCACGATCTATTGCAGGCTGATGAATGCCATCGTCCACCAGTCCACTTGCTCACTCGCCTAGGATGTTGCTTCCTCCGCCTCATAGATTCTAAGTGTGGGCACACCACGCAGCCTCCGTCTCTGAATCTTGGGAACTTTAAGGTTATTCCTTGAACCGTCGATTTGTTTGGCTAGATGCCCGTGAGAATCACAGCTTGGAGAAGAGCTGTGACTGCTGTGCTCTTACAAGGAGAGTAAGAACACTAAAGAAATAACTTGTGCTTAGATAGCAACAAGTATCGTGTCTAAGATGACACATGGTAAGCTATGTAATAGCCTCGAACATAGAGAGCTTAGAGCACTTTTGAATGTTCAGTTAGTCTAAGAAGTTCAAACATATTTGTAAGTCGTTAGAGCATCCAAAACTCTTTTTCGTTGGACAATTCGTCTATCTATAGACGAAGTGTGAGAAATTTGAATTTGTAGCCGTTAAGAGACATTTTGGATGAAGTCCAATCGACACCTCTCTTCTGCGATTGACAGGTCACTTTTGCATAAAGTCTGCACTTGCTCTGACATAGGATGTCAACATCGTACTGTGTGTCAAAATGACTCTTCTTGTCAGTCAGAGGAATCGAAACTGATCCAACACCAGGATCTTAAAACTTTACGTTATCTCCATTCTTAAAGTCTGGCCTTCAAGATGAAGGGATTTGGATACGGTGAATTGAATCACTAAATCTGTGTAAGCGCAAATCGTTTAATTGGATATCAAAATAAATTGCTATGCTTATGATTTGATCTTAGCCGATGGAATTATATACTGAAAGCATTATGATTGGTATATTATGGACAAGGTCGATTGGTTAATATACTGGGAATCATAAATGTTGTATGTTCATCTCCTATCTGAATTAACAAACATGTGTCGCTAACACTCTTATCCTATTATCTCGTCCATAGGGAGATCATACGGTGTGTAGTAGATCACGGAAGATCATATGGATCATTTGACCTAGCGAGATATAAATAGTTATCACAGCTGAGACAGTTCCAGGATAAACTGTCGGTGTAGGCTGCACCATAAGCAATAATAAGCATCTTATCTTGGATGGCTTGGTATGCTGGTGTGGGCCATGCATTGATAAGGACCTAGGTTGAGATCGATTCTTTTATCTGACATTAAAAAAATCTAGATCTCTATGGCTTGATGAGATCCTAAACCTAAATGAAGGTACGGAAGTATATGTAGATTGTGTTTCACTTTGAGTTGCAGTGAAAGGCTCTAGTTGAGCTGTATATCTGTATCTTGGGTGATAACATTCTAAGTATGACCGTCTCGTACTGGAACTAGGTAACCACATCCAGTATAGGATGATGACATTCCCTGAGCAGCTCAAAAGGTTCGTTATGCTAAAGTCCTGCAGGCTAATTAAGTTCAAACATAAGTGAAAAGGTTTGAGTGGATTGACTCAGGATTATAAGATATTAATTAATTAAATAGCTTGTCAGAGCTTAAATTAATTAACGAATGTCCGTAATCTTAAATGTGGGGATAAATCGAGCCCATGCAACCCGTACCTCAAAACATGGTAGCAAATAGGTTGGACAATATTGATTCTCTGGTGGAATAAATCAATATTAATTAATTAATTATATTCTGGGTTGAATATGGGAATTCATTAATTGATTGGCCTTATTTGCTATTTGCATTCTGGTCCGTGGTCTGGCCCATGAAAACTCAGGCCCAATAGAAGTCCAGTATTTTCCTATAAATAGGCCTCGGGTTCTCAGATCTCAACACACCACACACCACAAGATCATAAGTTGCAACACAACAAGCCAGATTTTGGGAGCTGTGTGTGATTGACTAGATCTGAGAAACGGGGAGGAAATTCTGCTTCTCAACTGGGCAAGGAATCCGGTGGGAATCTTTACCAGATATTCGGATTGGAGTTGGGATACAGATCACAAGATCATATCAGGAGGATCGTCTTCTTTCTTCTCTCCCTCTTGTTTTTTTCGAAAATTATTATTTAATTTTCATAGATTTAATTTCTTTTATATGTTAGGAATAAATCTTTGTGCGCGGGAAAATAGATCAAGATCAAATCTCTGCGCACTTGTTTTTCAGGTTTCTACAATCCAGGTATTCTGCAAAAACCCCCTTATGCATAATCAATAGGAGCATGCTAGGAATAATCATAGGTATAACAATTTATTTTTAATATTTCAATTAACGATCTTGGCTAACGGACTTCGTGATTTCAGTTCACGAATCCCTTCACTAGCATGCTCCTATTGAATATACATAAGAAGGTTTATGCGGAATACTTGGATTGTAGAAACTGCAAGAACGCGATGTGCAGTGATTTGATCATTGATCCTCTTTCCCGCTCAACAAGATTTATTCCTATTAGATTAAGGTATTAAATCTATGAAATTAATAATTAATTTTGAAAATAAAGAGGAAAGAGAAGTAGAAAACGAACCTTCAGATCTGATCTTCTGATTTGTGTGCCAGCTCCGATCCGAAGATCTGGTGAAGATTCACTTCGAATTCCTTGCCGATCGAGAAGCAGAATTTCCTCCTCGTTTATCAGATGCAGTCGACCACACACAACTCCCAAATCTTGGTCTACTTGTGTTACAACATATGATCTTGTGGTGTACTGTGATCTGTGAAACTGAGGCCTATTTATAGGAAATTCTGATCTCTAAATGGGCCTGAGCTTTCATGGGCCAAACCAGGGACCAGAATGCAAATTGCAAATAAGGCCTATTAAATTAATTAATTCTCATATACAATCCAGCATATAATTAATTAAGTAATATTGATTCATGCCACCAGAAAATCAATACTGTCCTACCGATTTGCTACCATTTGGTGACGAATGGGTTGCATAGAATCGGTATATCCCCACATTTAAAGTTACAGACATTCATCAATTAAATTAGGCTTTAACAAGCCATTTAATTAATTAACATCTTATATTCTTGAATCAATCCACTCAAACCTGTTCACTTATGCTTGAGCTTAATTAGCCTACAGGACTTTAGCATAACTAACCTTTGAGCTGCTCAGGGAATGTCACCATCCTATACTGGAGGCGGTTACCCAGATCCAGTACCATACAATCATACACAAATTACTACCACCCAAGATACAGATATACAAGCTCAACTAGAGCTTTTAACTGCAACTCAAAGTGACACATAATTTGTGTATACTTTTGTACCTTCATCTAAGTATAAGATCTCATCAAGCCATCAAGATCTAGATTCCTTTAATGTCAGATAAAGGAATCGATCTTAACTTAGGTCCTTATAGCGTGCCCCCGCACCAGCATACCAAGAAATCCAAGATAAGATGCTTATTACCACATATGCAGCCTACATCGACAGTCTATCATGTGATAACCATTTTTATCTCGCTAGGCCAATCGATCCATACGATCTTTCGTGATCTACTACACACCGTACGATCTCACTATCGACGAGATAAGAGGATAAGAGTGTGAAACATGTTTGTTAATTCAGATAGGAGATGATCATACAATATTCATGATTCCAAGTATATTAACCAATCAATCTTTTACATAATATACAAATCATAATGCTTTCAGTATATAAATCCATCAATCTCCCACTTATACTCAAAACATTATAAAAGTGCTTTCCAGAGTATAACGTGGCTGGTTGTGCCCACATCCCAAGGTTATGTACATGCATCTAGTCGACCTTGTGAGGCAGAGCTTTTGTGAATAGATCCACTAGATTATTCTTTGTACCAATCTTCTCTTCTACCACATCACCCCTTGCTATGATTTCTCGTATAGTATGGTACTTCCTCTCAATGTGTTTTGTTGCTCTGTGAGTTTGTGGTTCCTTTGAATTAGCCACAACTCCCGAATTATCACAATACACTGTGATAGTCATGGGTAATTTAGGGATCACGTCCAACTCTAGAAGGATGTTTCGAAAACATACTGCTTGTTTTGAAGCTTCCGAAGCTGCCACATATTTTGCTTCCACAGTAGAGTCAGCAATGCACTTCTTCTTTGCTCTCCTCCATGATATGGCCCCACATCCCAGTGTAAACATATAGCTAGAGGTAGATTTCTTTTCATCTCGGTCTGCATGGAAATAGAAATCCCTATAACCCACAGGGCATAACTCCTCACACTGATAGACGAGACAATAGTCTTTAGTTTTTTTTCAAATATTTAAGAATGTGCTTTACCGCGGTCCAATGCGCCTGTCCAGGGTTAGACTGATATCTTGCTACCATGCCTACAGCGAAGAAGATATCTGGCCTCGTACATAGCTTTGCATACGTGAGACTCCCCACGGATGATGCATACGGCACGTTGCTCATCTTATATTTCTTCTTTTGTGTCACCGGACACTGTTCATTGGATAGATGTACGCCATGTTTGATGGGTAACAGACCTTTCTTGGCAGTTTGCATGCTGAAACGGGCAATCACAGTATCCACATATGAAGCTTGGGACAAGGTCAACATCCTTTTCTTACGCTCCCGCAAAACTTTTACACCTAGGATGTATCCTGCCTCCCTAAGATCCTTCATATGAAATTGTTTGGATAACCACCCCTTTATTTTCGACAATACCTCCACATTGTCGCCAATTAGGAGAATATCATCTACATAAAGTGCAAGGAACACCACGCTTCCACTGACACATAGACGGTACACACAACTCTCATTTGATCATTGTGATAATCCATACGATTTAATCACTTCTTCAAAACGTAAATTCCATGACCGTGGAGCTTGCTTGAGTCCGTACAGCGACTTCTTGAGCTTTCAGGCCAAATGCCCTTCGCCCTTCCGCACATATCCTTCAGGCTGCTGCATATAGATGTCCCGACCTTCTTCACGGTATCCATTCAGAAATGCAGTTTCGACATATAGATTTGCCATTTGTGTGCATTTTTATCAAATACTGCCTTGTCATACGTCTGTCAATCGGTATCATCTAGTCTACTTTTTGGGATCGAGTAAGAAGACTCTTCCAGGAACATGTACCTTTATCAGTTGCCAAACAACCCTCCCACTGCGACAAGGCATCTGAGCCGTGTCAGTAGTTGGCATAATACTCGTTGGTCCCATACCTTGCATTGATGGCAGTATTGGTATTCCCTCACCTAATTTAGGTGGATTTACCAATACACTGGGATTTTCTGATGGAGTCACTTCATTACCTCCAAGCTCGTGGAGAATAATTTCACTCTTGGATATGTGGTTTCTTACATATTCGTCCTCCAAGAATCTTGCGTTGGTATTGAGAACCACTTTCTAATACTTAGGACATTAAAAGTAACCACCTTTCGTTTGCCTGGGATATCCGACAAACAACATCAGCTTACACCTGTTATCTAACTTACTATGTTCATTTGTCAGCACATATGCTGGACAACCCCAAACCCTCATTCTGGTTAAACTTGGCTTTCGCCCGTACCAGAGTTCAAGAGGCATTTTAGAAACTGATTTAGAATGTACCAGGTTAAGCAAATAGGCCGTTGTTTCCAAGGCATATCCCCAAAATGAAATTGGGAAGCTTACATAACTCATCATAGACCTAACTATTTCCAAAAGAGTCCTATTTCTTCTTTCCGCTACACCATTTTGTTGAGGGGTTCCTGGTGCAGTCCACTGGGATATAATCCCATTATCTGTCAGGTATTGCAATAACTCGTTACTGAGGTATTCCCCACCATGATCTGATCGTAGTGTCTTGATAGTCATTCCTAGCTTCTTTTCTACCTTGGTCCTGAACTCTTTGAATTTCTCAAAACATTCAGACTTGTAGCGAAGCAGATAGACATATCCAAATCTTGAGTAATCTTCAATTAACGTGACGAAGTACTCATAACCTCCACGAGCTTGCGTGGACATCGGTCCACGTAAGTCAGAGTGGATCAACTCAACCACATCCTCTGCTCGAGACTGACTTGCCTTAGAAGGCCTGGTCGTCATCTCTCCTTCTATGCTGGATTCACATACTTGTTGTGGCACAACTTGGAAAGATTCCAAGAGCCCATCACTTTCTAGTCTCTTGCTCCTATTTAGATTGATGTGACCAAGTCTCAAGCGCCAAAGATATCTTTGATCCTCTTTGGAAGAAAACTTTCTCTTTAAATGATTATTATTTTTATTGGATGAGTTCGCAACATTCATGGAATATTTATGCATACAATCAATGATATAGAGAGAGTCAATCAGTTTTCCATGACCGAAAACACCGTTATTCCCAATGGTAGAAACTCCACTATAAAAATAACTGAAAATCCATCATTAAATAACTTGGAAACTGAGATTAAGTTCCACCGAAACATCGGCACATATAAAACATCTCTCAAAATCAAAACATTGATTTCGAAGAATAAAGTAAAATCTCCAATGGCAATTGTTGAGACTTACTCTCTGCTGCCTATTGAGATGGTAATCTCGTCATGCTTCAGCTGCCTTGTCGGCATGAACCCCTATAAAGTATAACAAACATGGTCAGTAGCTCCAGTATCCACTACCCCATAATAGGTAGAAAATGATGCTAAACATGTTTCCGTTATAAATGCACACGACGCACCTTATCTTCCCGTGCTAGGCACTAGACAATTAACTTCTTCACTTCGCTTGCGTTTGCATGGCCTGGTGATGACTTCTGCCTCATCATCTTCGTCTAACCTTTTAAGCATTTCTTTAGCTTCAACAACTTTCTGTCAAAAGCTGACAAAGTTGGAGCAAACTTTAATGCCATGATGCTAGACTCTTCTTGCATCAGTGCCCTGAGTAACTCAACAAGAGATAATTCAAGCCTGCCAGCAAGAGACTTGATGAAATTATCAAAAGTATCAGAGAGAGTTTAGGACAATGTTTATTTCCATCTGACTATTAAATTGTCCACCTCTCTTTCGATCTTTCTCATGATCTTCATCATACTGATGAAATGCAGAACCAACGAACTGCCCTCAGTCATCTTCTTGAAAACAAGGTCCGTCACAAGATCATAACTACTAGTTCGTCTCACCTTCCCATATACTTTGACAAGATCCCTCCAGATCTCAACAGTCATTTGGAATTTCTTTTATTTGAGCCTTAATTCTCTAGACAGATCGTTCATGATGAAGAAGTAATCAAAATCATCCGAAGCTTTCCATCTGTCATATAATCGTCTTTCATAACTAGAACCTTTCCAAAACCGAGGAGCTAGTGGATCCATGTAAAGTATATAAGCATGTTTTGTAGAGTAGAGAACATTTATGAAGCAAACTTCCACCCAGGAAAATTCGGACCAGTTAAAGGGTACAATGTCAAGAGGTTAACAACATGAGTAGTAGACATATCTGAAAACAATAAATTAAAGTAGAAATTAAAACATAATCCCAAATAGTTGAAACAAATAAATATTGAAACCTTATGATAGACAATATTATTGTTTCCTCCAATTTTCCCAAGTATTACTACTGCAAGCCACACATGTGGATGTTTACAACAAAACATTTGACCATAATGCATCTTTCAATTCTAGTCCTTTAATTCCAATCCATGTCAGGGTTCCTTAGACAAATAGAATTAATAATCGGAGACTAACTAAGACCATATTATCCTACTGAGCAAGGACATCACAAATGAGTTATACTCTGGACAATATCTTAGCTAGCATACCACCAAAGCCAACCCTCCCATATAAATGTCTACAAGGACACACCCTGATATCTTATAATAAGTTTGCCTCATTTAATTCAATTCCTAAAGAACTTATGAAAACTCCATACGCAAGCTACCCATGTAGACGTTTACGAATGAGCACCCACTTCTCACATGAATTAAATGTTTGTCTTTAAGAAATCCCATCCATTAGAACTTATGAATAATAAATTAAGTAAGCCACACATGTAAACGTTTACCTAATAAATTATCCACTCCTAATAAGGGATCGCTTTGTGGAGGTCTTATTATATAAATTTAACAACTTAGTAATTTTAACTTCATAAGGTTCAATTGCACAGATTATTTTATGAAGCCATAAATTATAACATCACTACAATTCTATCAAGCAGATCATGCACCCCGAATTTATAGTTATAATTTAATTACATAAAATAAATCACATAAGCATGCTTTAAAGCTGTAAATAAAAGCATTAAACGTTCTCCTATTATCTACAACATGCTTAGATGTTGCGCAATTTATTAAAACACATATATCATGCGAGAAAAAATAATAAAGCAAATTAAATTGTCCTCGTGGCCTCATGATACAAATTAAGAATAAATCCTATCTATTACATTGTCGATTTATTTCACAGATCTTTGACTGGGCTCCCACTATTTGGATTGAGATCTAATTTATTTTTTAAAATTTGGGCCTCCAAGAATTAATCCGTCACAAAAATTGGATGACTGGGCCCGTTAACGTATCGCGGGCTCATGCACACATTGTAAGCCCGTTCGTTCGCACGAACTTAGCTCGATGGGCCACCACTGACGAACCACTGCCACCGTCGGAGAGGCGTCGGGAACACGCAGGAACCGCGTGCGAAGTCGTGCGGCTGCAGTCTGCATCCCTTTCTCCTCCGACCATCGTCCTTCTTGTCTGCCGCCGCCCCAGCCAGTGCCGGCATCGCCCACACTGACCACCTTCTTCTTCTCCATCATCGGACAACGCAGCTCACCGAAAAGCCGCACAGGAGCGCGACTTGAACTTGCACATGTTGCGCGCAAACCCTTGGGTTTGCAGCGCCGTAGCCGCACCGGAGACCTCCACCGGCCGCCCCATCCGCGATGCCTTCCATCATGAGCTGCTACACTATCGATGTTGACCATTGGAGGGAGAGAGCGCTGCCACGAACAGCGCATAGAGTCGTGGAGGTCCCGCACGTGCATGACCACCGTCGCCAGCCGCTGCTCCATACCACCTCTTGAGCACTATCGGTGTACCTTGCCAGTCGCCTCCACAGCCATGCCTGGGTGTGCGGGCTGCTGCCTTCGCGTGCGGCTGCACGCGGTGAACCCTAGGGTTCCACCGCTGTGCGTCGCCGCCCGTGGCCACCCCGCCCCTCGCCCGGCTGCTGCACTGTTATTGCCATCATCCTCACGACCTTCACGACCGCCGTGCACAACCCTTGTGTCAGTGCAGTTATGTGCCACCGTGCTTCGTTGTTCGATCGTTCTTCGTGTTCATGTTCTTCGTGTTCTTCACATTCTTCATTTCATTTTACAGATTTAATTGAAAATTTGAAAATTACAGTGAAAAAACATCCTAATACAATGTTGGAATTTTAATTAACCACAAATTTATCTCATGGGAGAAAAACAAATCCTTATAAAAGGGCGGATTAACCCGAGAACCACGAGGAACAAAAACACATACAATCCATAACCACTCATGCATAATAATTCAATAATAATAATCATGCAAAAAATCATAGGCAATATTATTTTTCCAATAGAGACAATTAAATAAACTTGACTCTTATACTAATTGATGGGATTTGGATACTATGAATTGAATCACTCAAATCATTGTTAGCGTAGATCGTTTAATTGTATATCAAAATAAATTGCTATGCCTATGATTTAATCCTAACATGCTCCTATTGAATATGCATACGAATGTTTATGCAGAATACCTGTATTGTACTGAAGAACGCGATGCACAGAGATTTGATCCTTGATCCTCTTTCCCGCGCAACAAGATTTATTCCTATCAGATTAAGGTATTAAATCTATGAAATTAATAATATTAATTTTTAAAATCAAGAGGAGAGAGAAGTAGAAAATGATCCTTCAAATCTGATCTTTTGATCTGTATGCCAGCTCCAATCCGAAAATCTGGTGAAGATTCCCCTCGAATTCCTTACCGATCGAGAAGCAGAATATCCTCCTTGTTTATTAGATCCAGTCGGCCACACACAACTCCCAAATCTTGGTCTGCTTGTGTTGTGACTTATAATCTTGTGGTGTATTGTGATCTGAGAAACTGAGGCCTATTTATAGGAAACTATGATCTCTAGATGGGCCTGGGTTATTGATGGATTTATACACTAATAACATTATGATTGGTATATTATGTAAAAGGTCGATTTGTTAATACACTGGGAATCATAAATGTTGTATGTTCATCTCATGTTTGAATTAACAAACACGTGTCGCAAACGCTCTTATCCTCTTATCTCGTTGATAGGGAGATCTTACGGTGTGTAGTAGATCACGGAAGATCATATGGATCGTCTAACCTAGCGAGATATAAACAATTATCACAGCTGAGACAATCCAGGATAGACTGTCGGTATACGCTGCATCATGCAAGTAATAAGCATCTTATCTTGTATGTCTTGGTATGCTGGTGCGGTGCACACATTGATAAGGACCTAAGTTGAGATCGATTCTTTTGTCTGACATTAAAAGAATCTGGATCTTTATGGCTTGATGAAGGTACAGAAGTATTCACAGATTGTGTATCACTTTGAGTTGAAGTGAAAGACTCTAGTTGAGCTTGTATATCTGTATCTTGGGTGATAACAGTTTGTGTATGACTGTCTG
The DNA here is from genome assembly GCA_026898455.1 of Plectranthus barbatus. Classification (NCBI taxonomy): domain Eukaryota; kingdom Viridiplantae; phylum Streptophyta; class Magnoliopsida; order Lamiales; family Lamiaceae; genus Plectranthus; species Plectranthus barbatus. Next base: position 426,395 of record JAPKLW010000438.1, read on the forward strand.
GTACTGGAACTAGGTAACCACATCCAGTATAGGATGGTGACATTTGCTGAGCAGCTCAAAAGGTTTGTTATGCTAAAGTCCTGAAGGCTGATTCAGTTCAAGCATAAGTGAAAATGCTTGAGTGGATTGACTCAAGAATATAAGATGTTAATTAATTAAATGGCTTGTCAGAGCCTAAATTAATTAACGAATTTCTATAACCCTAAATGTGGGGATATACTGAGCCCATGCAACCCATACCAAAAAATGTGGTAGCAAATAGGTAGGACATTATTGATTCTCTGGTGGAATGAATCATCATTAATTAATTAATTATATTCTGGGTTGAATATGGGAATTAATTAATTGATAGGCCTTATTTGCTATTTGCTTTCTGGTCCCTAGTCTAGCCCATGAAAACTCAGGCCCAATAAAAGTCCAGAATTTCCTATAAATAGGCTTCAGTTTCTCGGATCACAACAAACCACAAGATCATAAAATGCAACACAGCAAACCAAGTTTTGGGAGCTGCGGAGATCGACTGGATCTGAGAAAACGGAGGAGGAAATTAGCTTCTCAACTGGCAAAGGAATCCAAAGGGAATCTTCACAAGATATTTGGATTGGAGTTGGGATACGGATCAGAACATCAGATTAGGAGGATCGTGTTCTTTCTTCTCTCCCTCCTTAGTTTCAAAATTAATTTTACTGATTTAATTCCTCAATCTGTTAGGAATAAATCTTAGTGTGCGGGAAAAAGGATCGAGGATCAAATCTTTGCGCACTACATTTTTTAGGTTTCTACAATCCAGGTATACGGGATAAACCCTCTTATGCATAATCAATAGGAGCATGCTAGGATTAATCGTAGGCATAGTAATTTATTTTTGATATTTTAATTAATGTTCTCGGCTAATGGATTAAGTAATTCAATTCACAAATCCCTTCAACTGGTATCAGTGCCAGGTTAATTAATTGGCTCTATCGGAAAAAATTAATTTTGAATATGATTATGCATGTCAATTGTTATTGATTGTTATGCATGAATGGGTTTTGGATTGTTTGTGTTTTTTGTTCCTCGTGGTTCACGGGTTAATCGGCCCCTTTATAAAGATTCTTTTTTTCACCCACGAGATAAATTCATGGTTAGATTTAAATTCCAAATTTTATTAGGATGCAATTCTATGTAAATTTCAATTCTTTTCAAATTAAATCTATAAAATGAAGAACGAAGAACACGAAGAACAATGTAGAACACAAAGAAAGTTCGCACGACAGAGCACGGCGGTGCACGACAGCGCCTAAACAAGGGCTGTGCACGGCGGTTGTGCAGACCGTGAGGATGATGGCGAGGCAGCGCAACATCCGGTGAGGGGCAGGGCAGCTACGTGCGGCAGCGCACAGCGGCAGATGCCTAGGGTTCGCTGGGTGCTGCCATGCGTGCAACGACAACACCCCACGCACCCAGGCACGGTTGTGGAAGTGCCGGCAGGGCACACCGACAGCGCGCATGGAGGTTGAAGGCTACAGTGGTCGGCAATGGCGGGCAGGCACACGAGGACGCGTGCGCACAGCAGAGCCCTTAGCTCTGTGCGCACGCGGCACCTCCGCACGCATGTGCGCATTTGCGGTGGCTTCCCTTCCCTCTGGCGGTCGACGTAGGTGATGCAGCGGATCAGCGCAGAGTAGATGCGGGCTGGGGGCAGCCGGTGGCAAGCTTGTCGTGGGTGGCGGTGTTCTGTGCCCCTTGTGCGATTTTTCGACGAGTTGGGGGTGTTCGACGGTGAGAGAAAAGGAGGTCGGTGATGGGCGACGTCCGGTGCAGGCCAAGGCGGCGGCAGGCAAGGAGGACGACGGTGGGAGGTGGCGGAATCGTGAGCTACAACCTGCGCATGCATGCGCATGGTTGTTGCGCGAATTCGGCAGGCCCTACGGCAGCGATGGGTTGCCGGCGGCGGTGGTTTGCCGATGGTGGCCTGTCGGGCCAAGGTTTTCGCGGGTTATTGGGCTTGCAATGTGTGCACGAGCCTGTGACTCGTTAACAAGCCTAGTTGTCCAATTTTTTGATGGATCAAATTTTTGAGGCCCGAATATCAGAATATAAAATCAGATCACAATCCAAGTAGTGGGAGCCCAGTCGAAGATCTGTGAAACAATTCCAAATTGTAATAGATAGAATTATTTCTTAATTTGTATCACGAGGCCACGAAGACATTTTTCATTTGCTGTATTATTTTTCTTCGCATGATATATGTTTTTATATTAATTGCGCAACATCCAAGCATGTTGTAGATAATAGGAGCACATTTAAATGCTTTTATTAATAGCTTTAAAGCATGCTATGTGATTTATTTTATGTAATTAATTAAAACTATAAATTCAGGGTTCATGCTTTGCATGATAGAATTTTAGCCATGTTATAATTATGGCTACATAAAATAATCTGTGTAGTTGAACCTTATGAAATTAAAATTACTAAGCTTATTATTTAGTAAGACCTCCACAAAGCGATCCTTTATTGGAAGTGGGTAATTCATTAGGTAAAGGTCTACATGTTTAGCTTACTTAATTTATTATTCATTAGTTCGAATAGATAGGATATCTTAAAACAAACATTTAGTTCATGTGAGAAGTGGGAGTTCAGGCGTAAAGGTCTACATGTGTAGCTTTCATATGGAGTTTTCATAAGTTCTCTAGGGATTGAATTAAATGAGACAACCTTATTATAATAGATCATGTGTGTTCTAGTAGATCTTTATACGAGAAGGTTGTCATTGGTTGTATGCTAGCTTAGATATTGTCCTGAGTATAACTCATTTGTGATGTCCCTGCTCAGTAGGATAATATGGTCTTAAGTTAGTCTCCATTTATTAATTCTATTTGTCTAAGGAACACTGACATGGATTGGGATTAAAGGACTGGAATTGAAAGATGCAGTCTAGTTAAGTATTTTGTTGTAAACATCAACATGTGTGGCTTGCAATAGTAATACTTAGGCAAATAGGAGGAAACATTAATATTGTTTTATCATAAGGTTTCAATATTAATTGTTTCAACTGTTTGCGAATATGTTTTAAATTCTGCTTTATTTTATTATTTTCAGACATGTCTTTACCATATGTGATCAATATCTTAGCACAAAACCAGTTAACTGGTCCCAATTTTCAAGAATGGAAATGCAACTTGGATTATATCTTTGTTGCAAAGGAACACAAATTTGTTCTTGATAAGCCTCGTTCGGCAACTCCCACTGATGCATCGACTGATGAGGAAAAGAGCTACTATAACAAGTGGCTCAAGTTAAACAATATAGTGAAATGCTATATGATGACTACGATGTCCAAGGTACTTTCACAACAACATCATTCATATGATAATGCTTGCGACATTATGGACAACCTCACGCTGACCTATAGTAAGTCAGACCGAGATGTCAGATTCAATCTTATGAGCGAAATTGTGGGAAAGAAAATGGCTGATGGTAGCTCGGTCAGATAGCACGTGGTCACCATGACTCATCTCATGGATGGACTCACGTTACATGGATGTGGTATCGATGCGGAAGCACGTGTTGATATCATTCTCAACTCTCTGCCGAAGTCATTTGAGAACTTTAGACTGAATGCGGTCATGAACAAGAAAGAGTATACTCTTAATGAGTTACTCAATGACTTGATGGTAGCGGAGTCAGTGATGCTTCCAGAAAAGGATGCTTTGGTTACTTCTGGAAACCGTCCTGTTGCGCTGGTTGGCAAGATGCACAAAGGAATGTTTAGGAAGAAAGCCGAAGTTACAACTTCAGTGAAGACGTAAAAAAGGACACTTGGCATGCCTGCTAAGAAGGACAAGTGTTTCAGATGTGGCAAGGCTGGTCACTGGAAGAAAGATTGTCAAGTAACTCAAGAATCACGTCCAACTCAATAAGGAAGTTTCGAAAACATATTGCTTCTTTTGAAGCTTCCAAAGTTGCCACATATTCTTCTTCCATGGTGGAGTCAGCAATGCACTTCTGCTTTGCACTCTTCCATGATATGGCCCCACCTCCCAATGTAAACACATAGCGAGAGATGGACTTCTTTTAATCTCGGTCTGCCTGGAAATCCGAATCTATATAACCCACAGAGCACAACTCCTCACATTCATAGACGAGACAATATTCTCTAGTCCTTTTCAAGTATTTGTGAATGTGCTTTACCGTGGCCCAATGCGCCTGTCCAGGGTTAGACTGGTATCTCGCTACCATGCCTACAGCAAAGCAGATATCTGGCCTTGTACATAGCATTGCATACATGAGATTCCCCACAGCTGATACATACGACACGTTGCTCATCTCATCTTTCTCCTTTTGTGTTACCGGACACTGATCCTTGGAAAGATGTACGCCATGTCTGAAGGGTAACAGACCTTTCTTGGCAGTTTGCATGCTGAAACGGGCAATCATAGTATCCACATATGAAGCTGGGGACAAGGCAAACATCCTTTTCTTGCGCTCCCGCAAAATTTTACCCCTAGGATGTATCCTTCCTCCCCAAGCTCCTTCATATTAAACTGTTCGGATAACCACCCCTTTATGCCTGACAGTACCTCCATATTATCGCCTATTTGGAGAATATCATCTACATAAAGTGCAAGGAACACCACGCTTCTGCCGACGCATAGACGTTACACACAACTCTCATTTGAACATTGTGAAAATCCATATGATTTAATCACTTCATCAAAACGTATATTCCATGACCGTGAAGCTTGCTTGAGTCCATACAGCGACTTCTTGAGCTTCCAAACCAAATTTTCTTCTCTCTTCCGCACATATCCTTCAGGCTGTTCCATATAGATGTCTCGACCTTCTTCAACGTACCCATTCAGAAACACGGTTTTGACATCCATCAACCAGATTTTTAAGTTTATATGTGCTGCTATGGCTAGGAGTATTCGAATGGACTTAAGCATGGCTACCGGTGAGAAGGTTTGTCATAGTCTACACCTTCTTTCTGACAATGTCTTCTCCACCAACCTTGCTTTGAAAGCTGTAATTTCACCATTTTCTCCTTTCTTTCTTTCTTTCTTTCTTTCGTATACCCATTTGCACCCTATGGCTCGATAGCCATCTGGCAAATCTATTTTCTGGTATACATCTATAGCCGTTATGGATTCTATCTCCTAATCCATGACGATCTGCATTTGTCCGCATCTTTTTGGTTTTAATTCTCGAATCCCCATCTCCTCCAAAAAATATACTATTGGAAAGCTATGCCAAATTAACCTTCGCTCTAAGGATATCGACAATACAACTGTCATCCCGATTCACAATGCCCGCAATAAATGATTACGATTGCAAGATGGACCCTCATTAACTCATTACCCTCTACAAAATGAAGAAGCAGACCGTTGTGATTCCCGATCACCAACGTGAGGCTTGCATGTGCAAAAGCTTTGAGGCTTGTGTGGACGAACTAGCCATGGAGTGGTTCATGCACCTACTCCCTAATTCAATCTTTTTTTTT
>JAPKLW010000438.1:441876-465508 GCA_026898455.1 Plectranthus barbatus
AATATTAATTAATTAATTATATTCTGGGTTGAATATGGGAATTAATTAATTGATAGGCCTTATTTGCTATTTGCATTTTGGTCCCTGGTTTGGCCCATGAAACTCAAGCCCAATAGGAGTCCAGTAATTTCCTATAAATAGGCCTCAGTTCCTCAGATCTCAACACACCACAAGATCATAAATTGCACACAGCAAACCAGAATTTGGGAGCTGTGGTGATCGACTAAGATCTGAGAACGAGGAGGAAATTCTGCTTCTCAACCGGGCAAGGGATCTGATAGAGAATCTTCACCGAATTTTCAGATCGAGTTGGGATATAGATCAGAAGATCAAATCAGGAGGATTTTTCTTCTTCTCCCTCTCCTTTTTTATTTTTGAAAATAACTATATTATTTTCATAGATTTATTTCCTCAATCTGTTAGGAAATTAAATCCTTGTGCGTGGGAAAGATCAAAGGGCATCTCCGCGCACGCGTTTTTCAGAGATCATCGATCCAGGTATTCCGCATAAACCTTCTTATGCATAATAAGATTGGAGCATGCTAGGATTGTTCATAGGCATAGCAATTTATTTTTGATATTCCAATTAACGATCCTTGGCAAACGGACTTCGTGATTCAGTTCACGAATCCCTTCAATTGGTATCAGAGCCAGGTTAATTAATTGGCTCTATCGGAAAAATAATATTGCCTATGATCATGCATGATTATTATTATTGAATGCATGTAATGAATGGTTTTTGGATTTATAGTATGTTTTTTTCGTCCTCGTGGTTCTCGGGTTAATCCGCCCTTTTATATGGATTCGTTTTTCACCCACGAGATAAATCCGTGGTTAGATTTAGATTTTTTTAGATTGTAATTAGATTATTCAATGTAATCTTTTATTTAAAAATTAAATCTGTTAAACGGAAAATGAAGAACGCGAAGAACACGAAGAACGAAGGACCGCACGATGGCGCCGGCAAGACAGCAGGCCGTGCACGGCGGTCGTGCGCGGCGAGGGGCACTGCGGCGCAGGCGCACGGCGGCCACAACAGCGGCGCAGCCGCGCGGAAATCCTATGGTTTCAGCGCGCGGCGCGCGCGCGCGACAGGGCAGCAGCTGCGCGGCCCATAGCCGGCCAGGCGCAGTGCGGTGCTCCAGGCCGGGACCGGCGACGTGTGTGGCGACGGCTCGGAAGGCGACAGGGCGGCGGCGTGCGGCCAGGGGTGCGGGCGCGCGCGCGATGCGGCGGAACCCTAGGGTTCGCGCACGCACGCGCGCGGCAGGCCTGGGCGACCCTGCGCGCTCCGGCGGCCGCCCCTCCCACGGTCGGCAGGCGAAGCGAGGTGGTGTGGCGACGGCTCCAAGGGCGGAGACCGTCGAGGCGGACGATGGTGGTGGCGCGGGCGCATCCGGAACAAAACCTAGGGTTTGCGGGTGCGTGCCGGAGCGCGCGTCCCCTTCGCGCTTCGTGCGCATTTTCCGGCGAGCCTAGGTGAGCCAACGGTGGAGAAGAAGGTGAACGGCGGTTCGGGCAACGGTCGGGGCAAGCCAGGGCGGCGGCATGCGAAATGGGCAACGGCCGGAGGAGGCGGATCGCGGGCTACAAGCATGCACGTACGTGCATGGGTGTTGCGCGATTCCGAGAGCCCTCACGACGGCGGCGAGTCGCCGGCGGCGGTGGTTCGCCGGTGGTGGCTCGTCAGGCCAAGTTCTCGTGGGCTATTGGGCTTGCAATGTGTGCCTAGGCCCGCGATTCAGTAACTAGCCCAGTTGTCCAATTTTCCGATAAATCAAATCTTGGAGGCCCAAATTCGGAAAATAAATTCAGATCTCAGTCCAAGCAGTGGGAGCCCAGTCGAAGATCTGTATTTTAATTCCAACTTGTAATAGTTAGAATTAAATTTTATTTCGTATCATGGGGCCACGAGGATATTTTTTATTTGCTTTATTATTTGTCTTCGCATGATATACATGTTTAATTTAATTGCGCAGCATACAGGCATGTTGTAGATAATAGAGCACGTTTACTACTTTTATTTACAGCTTTAAAGCATGCTATGTGATTTATTTTATGTAATGAATTATAACTATAAATTCGGGGTTCATGCCATGCATGATAGAATTTTAGCAATGTTATAATTATGGCTACATAATATAATCTGTGCAATTGAACTAAAAAATTACTAAGCTCATAATTTAGTAAGACCTCCACAAAGCGATCCTTTATTGGAAGTGGGTAATTTATTAGGTAACCGTCTACATGTGTAGCTTACTTAATTTATTATTCATAAGTTCTAATAGATAGGATTTCTTAAAACAAACATTTATTTCATGTGAGAAGTGGGAGTTCATGCGTAAACGTCTACATGTGTAGCTTGCGTATTGAATTTTCATAAGTTCTCTAGGGATTGAATTAAATCAGACAACCTTATTATAGGGATCGGGTGTGTTCTAATAGATCCTTATATGGGAGGGTTGGCTTTGGTGGTAAGCTAGCTTAGATGTTATCCAGAGTATAACTCATTTGTGATGTCCCTGCTCAGTAGGATAATATGGTCTTAAGTTAGTCTCCAATTGTTAATTCCATTTGTCTAAGGAACCCGGGCATGGATTGGAATTAAAGGACTGGAATTGAAAGATGCAGTCTGGTTAAGGGTTTTGTTGTAAACGTCCACATGTGTGGCTTGCAATAGTAATACTTAGGCAAATTGGAGGAAACATTAATATTGCTTTATCATAAGGTTTCAATATTTAATTGTTTCAATAGTTTGCGACTATGTTTTTAATTTCTGGTTTTAATTTATTATTTTCAGACATGTCTATTGCTCACGTTGTCAACCTCTTAATAACAAACCCTTTAACTGGTCCGAATTTTCCTGAGTGGAAGTTATGCTTCATGGAAATACTCTGCACTGCAAAACATGCCCATATTCTTTACATGGACCCTCTGACTCCTAAGTATTGGAACTGTACTGGTTATGAGTGAGAATTCTATGACAGAATGGTAGCTTCTGATGGGTTTGCCCGCAAACTCATCATGAAGAGTCTGTCTAGAGAATTAAAACTCAAGTACAAGAAGTTCGGATCTACTGTTGAGATATAGAGGGACCTTGTGAAGGTTTATGGGAAGGTGAGACGAACTGTTAGTTACAATCTTGTAGAGGACCTGATCTGCAAGAGAATGACTGATGGGAGTTCGTTGCTTCTGCACTTTATCAATATGATGAGAATTATGAGAAAGTACAGAATGAGAGGTGGACAAGTCAGTAAGCGGGCAGAAATATTGATTGTCCTGCACTCTCTCTCTGATTCTTATGATGATTTCATCAAGTCCCTCGGTACCAGGCGCGAGTTCACTCTTCATGAGTTACTCTTACTCCTGATGCGAGAGGATTCTAATCTTAGGTCATTAGAATTTGCTCCAACTTTGTCATCTTTTGACAAGACAGTTACTAAAGCAAATGAAATGCTTAAAAGGTTAGATGAAGCTGATTTAGCAGAAGGTGTCATCAGGCCATGCAAACGCAAGCGAAGTGAAGTAGATTGTCTAGTGCCTAGCACGGGTAGACAAGGTACGTCATGTGCATTTATAACGGAAACATGTTTAGCATCGGTTTCTACCCATTCTTGGGTAGTGGATACTGGAGCTACTGATCATGTTTGTTATACTTTGCAAGGGTTCAGGCCGACAAGGCAGCTGAGGCATGACGAGATTACCATCTCAATGGGCAGCGGAGAGCGAGTCTCAGCAGTAGCCATTGGAGATTTTACTTTATGCTTTGAAAAAAATGTTCTGATTTTAAGAGATGTTTTATATGTGCCAATTTTTCGGCGGAACTTAATTTCAGTTTCCAAGTTATTTTGTGATGGATATTCAGTTATTTTTGATAGTGGAGTTTCTATCATTGGTAATAACGGTGTTATCTGTCATGGCAAACTGATTGACTCTCTCTATATCATTGATAGTATGCATAAATCTTCCGTGAATGTTGCAAACTCATCCAATAATAATAATCATTTAAAGAGAAAGTTTTCTTCCGATGAGGATCAAACATATCTCTGGCACTTGAGACTAGGTCACATCAATCTTATGAATATCAAAAGATTAGCATGCGATGGGCTCTTGGATTCTTTCCAAGTGGTACCGCATCAAATCTGTGAGTCCTGTATAGAAGGAAAGATGACGACCAGGCCTTTCAAGGCAAGTCAGTCTCGAGCAGAGAATGTGTTGGAATTGATCCACTCTGACATATGTGGACCAATGTCTACGCAAGCTCGTGGAGGTTATGAGTATTTCGCCACATTCATTGACGATTACTCAAGATTCGGATATGTCTATTTGCTTCACCATAAGTCTGAATGCTTTGAGAAATTCAAAGAGTTTAGGACTGAGGTAGAAAAGAAGCTAGGTTAGACTATCAAGACACTACGATCAGATCGTGGTGGAGAATACCTCAGTAACGAGTTCTTGCAGTACTTGTCAGATAACGGGATTACGTCCCAGTGGACTGCACCAGGAACCCCTCAACAAAATGGTGTAGCGGAAAGAAGAAATAGAACTCTCTTGGAAATGGTCAGGTCGATGATGAGTTATGCAAGCTTGCCGATTTCGTTTTGGGGATATGCTTTGGAGACAGCGGCCTATTTGCTTAACCTGGTACCTTCTAAATCAGTTCCTAAAACACCTCTGGAACTCTGGTATGGGCGAAAGCCAAGTTTGAACAGAGTAAGGGTTTGGGGTTGTCCGGCATATGTGCTGACAAAGGATCCTGATAAGTTAGAAAGTAGGTGTAAGTTGATGTTGTTTGTAGGGTATCCCAGGCAAACGAAAGGTGGTTACTTCTATTGTCCTGAGAATCAGAAAGTCGTTGTCAGTACCAACGCGAGGTTCTTGGAGGACGAATATGTAAGAAACCATAGATCCAAGAGTGAAATTGTCCTCCACGAGCTTGAGGACAAAGAAGCAATTCCATCAGGAAAGCCCAGTGCAATGGTAAATCCACCTACAACAGGTGAGGCTATACCAATACTGCCACTAATGCAAGGTATGGGACCAACGCGTACTGTGCCAACTACTGACACGCTTCAGATGCCTCATCGCAGTGGGAGGGTTGTCCACCATCCCGAAAGGTACATGTTCGTGGGAGAGTCTTCTGACTTGATCTCGGAAAATGGAGTGGATGATACCGATCCCTGGACATATGACGAGGCGGTATCTGATAAGGATGCAGACAAATGGCTGATCGCCATGGATTCTGAAATAGAATCCATTACGGCTATGGATGTATACCAGAAAACTGATTTGCCAGATGGCTGTCGAGCCATAGGGTGCAAATGGGTATACAAAAGAAAGAAAGGAGCGAATGGTGAAATTACAGCTTTCAAAGCAAGGCTGGTGGCGAAGGGTTATAGTCAGAAAGAAGGTGTAGACTATGACGAGACCTTCTCACCGGTAGCCATGCTTAAGTCCATTCGTATACTCCTAGCCATAGCAGCACATAAGGACCTAGAAATCTGGCAGATGGATGTCAAAACCGCGTTTCTAAACGGGTACCTTGAAGAAGGTAGGGACATCTATATGCAACAGCCAGAAGGTTATGTGCAGAAAGGCGAAGAACATTTGGTCTGGAAGCTAAGGAAGTCGCTGTATGGACTTAAACAAGCTTCACGGTCATGGAATCTGCGTTTTGATGAAGTGATTAAATCCTATGGATTTTCACAATGCTCAAACGAGAGTTGCGTGTACCGTCTATGTGTCTGCGAAAGCGTGGTGTTCCTTGCACTTTATTTAGATGATATTCTCCTATTTGGCGACAATGTGGAAGTATTGTCGGGCATAAAGGGGTGTTTATCCGAGCAGTTTCATATGAAGGACCTTGGGGAGGCAGGATACATCCTAGGGGTAAAAGTATTGCGGGAGCGCAATAAAAGGATGCTGACCTTGTCTTAAGGATCATATGTGGATACTGTGATTGCCCGTTTCAGCATGCAAACTGCCAAGAAAGGTCTGTTGCCCTTCAGACATGGCATATATAAGGATCAGTGTCCAGTGATAAAAAGGGAGAAAGATGAAATGAGGAACGTGCCGTATGCATCGGCCGTGGGGAGCCTCATGTATGCAATGCTATGTACGAGGCCAGATATCTGCTTTGCTGTAGGCATGGTAGCGAGATACCAGTCTAACCCTGGACAGGCGCATTGGACCGCAGTAAAGCACATACTCAAATACCTGAAAAGGACCAGAGACTACTGTCTCGTCTATCAGTGTGAGGAGTTGTGCCCTGTGGGTTATACTGATTCGGATTTCCAGGCAGACCGAGACGAAAAGAAGTCCACCTCTGGCTATGTGTTTACATTGGGAGGTGGGGCCATATCATGGAGGAGTGCAAAGCAGAAGTGCATTGCGGACTCCACCATGGAAGCAGAATATGTGGCAGCTTCTGAAGCTTCGAAAGAAGCGGTATGGTTTTGAAACTTCCTTCTGGAGTAGGACGTGATTCCTAAGCTGCCCAAGTCAATCACGATATACTGTGATAATTCGGGAGCTGTGGCTAATTCAAATGAACCACGAACTCAAAGAGCAACAAAACACATTGAAAGGAAGTACCATATTATACGAGAAATCGTAGCAAGGGGTGATGTGCTAGTAGAGAAGATTGATACAAGAAATAATCTAGCGGATCCATTCACAAAGGCTCTGCCTCAGAAGGTCTACGAGATGCATGTACGTAACCTTGGGCTGAGGGCAAAGCTATCCACGTAGAATGTTTGATGTAATAGCTAGATTAGTTTAGACGTGTTATACTCTGGAAAGCACCTGTATAATGCTTTGAGTATAAGTGGGAGATTGATGGATTTATATACTGAAAGCATTATGATTGGTATATTATGTACAAGGTCGATTGGTTAATATACTGGGAATCATAAATGTTGTATGTTCATCTCCTGTCTGAATTAACAAACATGTGTCGCAAATGCAATTATCCTCTTATCTCGTCGATAGGGAGATCATACGGTGTGTAGAAGATCACGGAAGATCGTATGGATCGTTTGACCTAGCGAGATATAAATAGTTATCACAGCTGAGACAATTCCAGGATAAACTGTCGGTGTAGGCTGCAGCATACGCAGTAATATGCATCTTATCTTGGATGGCTTGGTATGCTGGTGTGGCGCACACATTGATAAGGACCTAAGTCGAGATCGATTCTTTTGTCTGACATTAAAAGAATCTAGATCTTTATGGCTTGACGAGATCCTAAGCCTAAATGAAGGTACAGAAGTATATGCAGGTTGTGTGTTACTTTGAGTTGCAGTGAAAGGCTCTAGTTGAGCTTGTATATCTGTATCTTGGGTAATAGCAGTTTGTGTATGACTGTCTGGTATCTGAACTAGGTAACCACATCCAGTATACGATGGTGACATTCCCTGAACAGCTCAAAAGGTACGTTATGCTAAGTCCTGCAGGCTGATTAAGTTCAAGCATAAGTGAAAAGGTTTGAGTGGATTGATTCAGGAATATAAGATGTTAATTAATTAAATAGCTTGTCAGAGCTTAAATTAATTAACGAATGTCTGTAACCTTAAATGTGGGGATATACCGAGCCCATGCAACCCGTACCTCAAAACATGGTAGCAAATAGGTAGGACAATATTGATTCTCTGGTGGAATGAATCAATATTAATTAATTAATTATATTCTGGGTTGAATATGGGAATTAATTAATTGATAGGCCTTATTTGCTATTTGCATTTTGGTCCCTGGTCTGGCCCATGAAACTCAAGCCCAATAGGAGTCCAGTATTTTCCTATAAATAGGCCTCAGTTCCTCAGATCTCAACACACCACAAGATCATAAATTGCACACAGCAAACCAGAATTTGGGAGCTGTGGTGATCGACTAAGATCTGAGAACGAGGAGGAAATTTTGCTTCTCAACCGGGCAAGGGAACTGATAGAGAATCTTCACCGAATTTTCAGATCGAGTTGGGATACAGATCAGAAGATCAAATCAGGAGGATTTTTCTTCTTCTCCCTCTCCTCTTTATTTTCGAAAATAACTTCATTATTTTCATAGATTTATTTCCTCAATTTGTTAGGAAATTAAATCCTTGTGCGTGGGAAAGATCAAAGGGCATCTCCGCACACGCGTTCTTCAGAGATCATCGATCCAGGTATTCCGCATAAACCTTCTTATGCATAATAAAATAGGAGCATGCTAGGATTGTTCATAGGCATAGCAATTTATTTTTGATATTCCAATTAACGATCCTTGGCAAACGGACTTCGTGATTCAGTTCACAAATCCCTTCACTGAGTTCTGGGAAGAACAACAAACATCCAACCACCAGGAAGAAGGTTGCGGGGTGTCGTTCTCACCTCAACCTGAAGATTAAGCGTACAAGGGGTTCCTAAGGGAGTGACCACAGCAGACCGAAGGACAGAGGTACCTATGGGTTGTGTATAGATCGTAAGGAGGCTTGTATATACTTAGAGATTTATCCAGACCTATGGTCTGAAGAGTGGATGTAGGATTTTTAGATCCGAACCACTATAAAATATCTTGTGTTCTTTACTGCTTTCATTTATATTTCTGTCTTGTTTAGTTTTGCAAACTGACTTTTAAAACCTTCAATACTTGTTCAAGTATTGAAGCGTATATTCTGTGAAACTTACTTAACAACGGCAGACCTAAGCTTAATTTTTATCAAGTACCCTAAACTATGTTCTATCTGTTTAGGAGAACAAGTGCAAGTTTATTATATTTTTTCTTCCGCTGCATATCTTCGTACTTTTATTTTAGGACCAACAAGTGGTAATATTCTTACAGACCAAGGTTGTGTTAAGTCTCTTAGGACCAGATCCATGTTCCTTGCACTTTGTTTTTGTTTGTTTGTATTCAAGCTTAGGTAGCAGAGATGATGCAAATTACGAAGCTTGCAAAATATTCATTAGAAAATTTTGAGATATGGAAGAAGCGCTCGCTGATAATGTTGAAGAATTTCCATCCAGTGATGGCTGAGGTTCTATCCACCACACCACTGAAGATCACCAAAGTAAACACACAACTCGGAGGAGCAGGAGGCCCAAAGATAGTGGACAAACCTTATGCTGAGTGGACTAACGATGACAAAATTCATTTTCAGCTGGATTCAGTGGCCATGGAGCATATTCTTCAATCCCGGCCACAGCTACTGGTTGTCGAAGATCTTGCATACGACAATGCCAAGAAGATGTGGGAATTCCTTGGCACTCTTTGCCAAGATACCGATGTGATGAAGTGAAACAATCTTAAAAATTGTGTAGATAAGTATGAGTCATTTCAAATGCTTCTTGGTGAAAATGTGAAATCAATGGAAGCTAGATTTAATGCTATTATTTATGAGCTAAAGAACTTGGGGAGAACTTATGAGATTGCAGATTTGAACGCGAAGATTCTCTCCAAGATGCCCAAGGAGAAGTGGTTCGTCAAAATCACCAGCTTGAAGGAGAAGGATCTCACCAAGATGACGACCAAGGACGTGTTCGTCCAGCTACAAGCTCACGAGTGGGATATACTAATGGCGAAGAGGAATGAAGTGCTGTGGAGTGTCAACACTTATCCCGAATAAGATGTTGTCTTTTTGCAAAAAGGGAGTCAAAGAGAAGGCCTAAGAAGCCCTATGAAGCTGACAAATCATCCGGACTGACGTCTTCATCAAAGTTAGTGCCAAGACATTCCTATTAGAAGAAGGAGGAAGAGAGCTCAATCAAAGTTAGTGCCAAGACATTCTTATTTTTGTGTTTAGATCTCGACGTCGATCGAAATAATCTCACTTTGGTCGACGCAATTATTTAATTCGCGTCGATCGATTTGTTTCCACATCGGTCAAAGTTGAGGTCAGCATTATTTTTTTTCTTATTTCGAGTTTTATTTTGTTTATTTTATTTTCAGTTTTAATTCACTACCTCTTTTGCTGTGCAGGTAGTATTTGATTACACGAGCAAGTGGGAAGAAGTTAGTGGAATACAATCCCGAAATCAAAGCCACTTGCCGAAGGAACAACCAAAGAAAAATTGAAACCCAGGAAGCTCAAGCAATCAACTAATTGCTGAAAACGTTCCACCACCAGTGCAACCACCACCCCACTACAATTAACTCCGAAAAACAAACTTGTTGGTCCCCGATCAGAGTTATTTTATATGCAGCAAAAGTATTTAAATTTATCTTGCAAATGTCTTGCTAAGGTCTCGACCTATTAAGTGTTTATCTAATGTTTTAGCTCGTGTATTCGTTGGATTGATTACAGTTTATACTACAAAACTTGGGGTGTTGAGTTTCAAATAATCTAACTACGAACAAATAGAGAAATAAAGCAGTAAACGACACAAGGGTTTTTATAGTGGTTCCAACAACTGTTCTACGTCCACTCTCCAATCCTTTGACTGAAAATTTCACTAGAAGAATGAGTACAAGGTCAGGCCTGATCTCTAACGTTGAGCAGCTCCTCCGTCTGGTCAGCGCACACCTTCAAGCACCTTGATCTTCAATCTGCAACCGGTGTTGCTCTTTAGAGTGAGGAAAAACCTCCCTTCTCCTCGGATGTCGACTATTGGGAGTTTTATAGTTCTTCCCGGAACCTATCCTTTTGTTGGCGTAGCCCGTACGAATCACTCTTGAACCGCAATAGTGACTGCTAGATTCTTTCTGAATTAGAAAGAATCCCAATATACCTTTAAGAAGATAAACTTATCAGGTCTTCGAGCTTCTATTATGAAAGCTTGCGAAAAGCTTCGATTAAGAACTAGGCTCGGATGTATTCGTGTGAGTGAGAGACTGGGTTTTATCTCTTTCGATATCTCTTGTAAGTGTAATATCGTGGACCTTTGAATCAAATGAGGATGACACCTATTTATAGGTGAAGATTCAAACGGTTGTTTGAATCTTATCCGTTAGACTCAAAGCGAATGCTCGCCTATCTGCATGCTTCCTTTTTCTGCGGTGGAAAGAGACTCTTCAAGTCTCCTCGTCTCTGATTGGCGTAGCATCTGTCTTTAGCCGTCTCTTGTTAGAACAGATCTTTTGTAGGTTTGAACCGTTTTTTCTTCATGATGATTGTTCCATCCTCTTGATTGGTTGGTTCTTCTAGTAAGTTGTAGTCCGTCTGATATTTTGGCATTATAACTTCTCTCTTGATTGTTGATCATCGTCTGCTGGCTACTGATGTGCGTCGGATGTCTCTGTAGTTTGCTGGAGTTCCTTCTTTAGCATCCTTGTCGCTTCCTTCGTATCGCTAGTCTTTCTTCTCTTTAGCAATCTTCAGCAATAGGGTAAGTTTGCTAACTCCTTCAGCAATTGCGAAAAGCTTCAATTAAGAACTAGACTCGAATGTGTTCGCCTGAGAGAGAGAGACTGAGTTTTATCTCTTTTAATATCTCTTGTATGTGTAAAATTGCGAACCTTTGCTAATATGGATGACACCTATTTATAGGTGAAGATTCAAACGATTGTTTGAATCTTATCCGTTAGACTCAAAGGGAATGCTTGCCTATCTGCATGCTTCCTTTTTCTTGCGGTGGACAGAGACTCTTCAAGTCTCCTCGTCTCTGATTGGCGCAGCATATGTCTTTATCCATCTCTTGTTAGAACGGATCCTTTGTAGGTCTGAACCATTTTTTCTTCATGATGATTGTTCCATCCTCTTGATTGGTTGGTTCTTCTCGTAAGTTATATTCTGTCTTATATTTTGGCTTTGTAACTTCTCTCTTGATTGCAGATCGTCGTCGGCTGGCTACTGATGTGCGTCGGATGACTCCGTATTTTGCTGGAGTTCCTTCTTTAGCATCTTTGTCACTTCCTTCGCATCGCTTCACTTTAGCAATCTTCAACAATTGGGTAAGTTTGCTGACTCCTTCAGCAAACCCAAATCTCTCTATTTCTGAATCTATTACAACTCGAGTATGAATTCCTATACATGGCTTTTTACAATTGAATCGATACTGAGTTGCTTTGATCCACCAAAACATATGAAACTATGATAATGAATTGGTTTACAGTGGAGGGGTCTAACAATATTCCTAACAATTTTCCCCTTTTTGGTGCGATCAAAGCCTCTATCTTAAGCTTTAATTCTAACTGATCATGGGAAAGCTGATTACTGAGATTACATAAAAATTATTTCCTATGAAATCTATTTTCAATGTCTCAACTCCCGTAGACTCAGTATGTTCCTAACCGTTCCTCCTTTACGTATCAAGGGTATTGCTCGAAAGCAAATTAATCAGGTAAATAGCTTCAAGATCATTTTACCAAGTAACCTTAAAGCATATTTACGCATAATATCATCAAGCAATCACAGGAACATTTCACACACATCACATTCCACGCAGTTTGCCGATTACACCAAGTGCGTAATTTCAGTTTATTCATTTAAATCAATTTTGGACAATGAGATGTTGTCTTCAACCTGGGTTAGTTTTCATTGATAATCATACATTCTTTCGTACAGTCTCATAACCCAAATTAATAACAAAAAATTGTTCAACCAGTTAGGAGAAGTAGAGTTTAGAGAGATATTACTTCTTTGTCGTTGAGGAGTCTGAATCAACAACATTCTTGGCACTTGAGGAACCGACAGTGGGCTTCTTCATTTTGTTGAGAGTTTTTGTCGTCTTCTTCATGAAGTCGTCAACAACAGCTTCTCGTTCTTGTCATCTGATCCTTTCCTTTTCTTCAATTTTTCTCTGTTCTTCTCTCTCCTCTTCTTCACGTTGTCTCCTTAGCACTTCTCCCTTTATTCTTCTTGCTTCTAGTCGACGAATCCTTTCTTCTTACTCCATTCTTCTTTTTGCTTCTTCAACTAACCTCTTCTCTTCCCCCTCATTGATCGTAGAAAAAATTCTAGTGGATAAGGTCTCGAAGTTGTAAAGTTGGATGGCAAGAATTTTGTCTTTAGCTTCAGACACTTAGTTGGAGATTTCCTTGTGCATGATTGGTATCATTTGCTCTCCGATACTCTGTCCTACCATGGTATGAAGTGGATGGTTGATCAGCCGAAGCCATTACAGAGTGTGTGTTTTCCCTTCCTTCTTCTTCAGTAGGATTTTGTTCAGATGGCCTTAAGTTCTTTACTCTGAAAGGTTTGCTGGCGAGTTGCTTTAAGATTTTCTCTTTGAATTCCAACATCTTCATCATATCTTCTTCTTTCTTTCTTGCAGCTTGTTCTTCTGCTAGCTTCTTTTTCAGTTCTTCAGCAGCGGCCATTTGACGTTTGGTGGCAGGAGATATGAAATTCTGGGCGAATAGCGGAGAGTCTTCTATGGCGTATTCAGAAGGTGGCAGAGATCGATCTCCGGTGGCTGCTCTGTGAGCCTGGATCTTCTGTAGCCTCACAGCGACTTGCTTCTCCGTATATTGTCTCTTGGATGTCTGGTCCATCCAATCATCAGCCCATTCTTCTTCACTCCTCCAGTAATTAAGACCCACCCTTGCCATCATGATTGAGCGGTCCTTAAAATGCAATTCATGAGTGGCATAGTCAAAGAATCGCCATCTCTTGAACTCTATTCTCAACCATTCTTGATCGAACGACTCTCCTTGGAGTTCAGCAGGATATGAGTCATTGACTTTTGCGGCAGCTTGATTTTCGATGAACATGCTTATGTTGCATGCCCAGGAGATGAGATCCTCGTTCTCTTTATCTCTTGCTGTGATAGGAGGACACCACTTTGCAATCCGCTGTGATTTGTAGTTCCTGTCGGGTGGTCCTTCCATGGGCACTCTTAGGGTTTCTCCTCAAAATATGGATTCTCCATCTGTGATAGTCCCTGCATCATCTTCATCATGAGAGCTAGGAAGATCACTGAAGGATATACCTAAAACTTCTGGAGAGTTGGGAACCGGAATGCGTCTTTGCCAGATGGATTCTATGGTTCTTTCGAGTACACTTTTGGTATATGCCTCTATATTCCATCATGGAATAGTAGAAGGTTCAATACCCATTCATCGTAGATATTGCTCATTCCGAGCTCGCACACTTGCGATGAGCTCTTCTTGTAGTCTGGCTCTTGACTCAGCATTAAGTGAGGTATTTGCTTCAGCAGTAGGTTCCTCAGCATCTGCTCCTTCATTTGCTATGGTGATCTGCTGAACGTTCTCTGGCATGACTGTCCCTAAATCTGCATTCCTCTTATCTGCTTCTTTATTTCCTAAATCAATAGCCGGGATTTGATCTGACGCTATTTCCAGATCAGCTTTTGTCATGATTGTCAAAATTTGGCTTCCTCCTTGCGCAACTAATTGTTCTTGTTCACTTTCCTTTTCAACAACAAGACTGCTACTTTCTTTCTCAGCAGCCCGCAACAAACTTCTTTCAGTAATTTCTTCAGCACTTACGCTTACCCCTTGATCGGTGGCGGGCTGAAATTGTGTTGCGTCGCAACTCCTTTCTCCTTGTCCTGGAGTTGGCTATCTCCTTGATTCTTTTAGGGCTTCTTTCAGTTTTCTTTGCTCAAGATCAGCAATTGCTTCCACATCTTCAGCGAAAGTGACCTTACTTTTCACTTTCTCGGCTAGGATTTTCTTAACATCTGTCCGAGTGATGCGACTTGTTTGTTCTCCAACTTGAATCCTAGCATTGCGCTCATAACTTGCCATGACTTCTGTGTATCTTGAATCCCTTTCTTCAAGTGTCATATCCAGTCGGAACTTGGCATAGTCTCTTTGTTCTTGTGCCCTTTGTAGCGCTTTCCTTTGTCGCCTTTTCTTTCGAGATTCTTCTTCATCGGAAAATTCATGCCTTCATTTAGAAGTGGCATCTATCAATTTTATCGCCATGTCCTTGACGACATCTGAGGATGGTAGAGAAGTATCTACCTCAGGTACATTGATTCGGAGAGTGTTACCTGAAGATCTTCTTTTCATGCTCCTTCTCTTGGCTTTCTCATCATCACTCGCTGGTTTCCCTTTTCTTTGTTGAGGGCTACTCTGCGTTCGCCTCCTCTTCAAGGTGGTTTGATCTGAGAGTTGACAAGTTTCTTGTGATGGAATGTCTGCCAAATTTTCAAGTTCAGTAAACAGGGCATCTTGTTCTGTTTTGCGTCGTTCTTCTTCAAGTTCTTCGGCAGTATGTGGAGGAGCAGTAGGCATAACTACATGGCCTTGGTATGGTTCTTCCTCAACAAAACATGCCTCTTTAGGGATGACATTGCTTTTTCCCTTCGGTATCAATGGTTCCCTAAAATTCTTTGGTGGTTGTTGTTTTCTGGTTGGCGGTATGTAGTCAGAATACATCAAATCCTCACCGCAACAACGTTTTCCTTCTGGAACGATCCCTTCCAGAAAGTGGCTTATCTTCAATCCAATGCCTACATCTTGAGTGAACGTGTGATCCTTCTTCACGCTCTTTTTCTTGTAGACATGCGCTAGCCTTTTGGTGTAGATGAACTTTGCCCAATTTCCAAGAACTTGATCTTCAATCGCCATCACAACAAGAAAATTCTTAGCACTTAACTCAGAGAGTGAGCCAACTTTGCCCACTAGCATCTTTGTGACTACTAGTGCTAAACTTCTCATTGGTTCTGCTAGAGATTTCAGTGGTGCTGCTACTTTCCATGAATTGGAGTATGATTCCGATTTCCATCTCAACCATCTCTTCTTCATCTCGACTTGATCGTTGATCTTGTAGTTGGCTACATCTTCACCATCATTGCAAAGTCCGTACATCTTTTCCAAAAATTCTGGGCTTACTACGATTTTGATACCCAAAACACTCGTGGTGAAGAGTTTCTCATCTTTATCAACAATTGCACGCGCGAAGAATTCTGGAACTTTGTGTGGACGAAACTTCTTCGGTTCTGCAAATAAGTATCTCAGAAGGTTCTCTCGATCGAGTTTACCTATGAGATCCTCAAACCAGTGCTTCCGGAACAGTGGCTCGTACAATATCTTGTCCTTCTTGACTTGAGCAGCCTTTTTCTGTTCATTGGTGAGTTTACCAGGCCATTTTCCATGACTTATGGCGAGTATGCAGTAGTAGGGAATTGACTCGTTGATGTCCTCCATCTTGTAGATGCCTGTGAAGGTTTGCTGGAACTGTTCCGGATCTTCGAACATGTTGGTGTTTCTGGATGATTCGGCAGGGGGACTGGTGCGGTTTGAAGATTCCGCCATTGATGTATTCTTCTGAGAGTTTCAAAAAGTGTAGAAGAATTTTGAATTAGAAGGTATGGGAGTATTAGGGTTAGAGTTCCCAAACCAAATTTCTTTTATATGATCCCTCTTTAACAGGCTTCCACTGTGAGCGGTTGGATCTCCTATTCTGATATGGATGAATCTAAGGATGGGCAATTGCTGAAGGTTCGCCTTATGTCCTACTTCATCGGAACCGTGAATGTGGCTGACGTGTCTCCCTTGCATTCGTCATGACCTTGAGCTAGAGTTACTTTGTAATGAAAGCAACCCTGCAGTTTCTTCATCATTAGATAATCCCGCCTTTCAAGATATATTTGAATCAATGATCTCCTTCTTGCTGGTTAACATTTGAAGATGCATGTGTTGAACACTCAACAATGTGAAAGGCCTATGCTGAGAGCTGGGACTCAGCATACGATTGTACCCTTTTATTATGGAATGACATATATCACCTATTTTGTTAAGAGCTTGGACTCAGCATTCTATCTTTGCTTGAGGTGAATGACATAATCCTGGACCTGATTTGCTGAGAGCTTGGACTCAGTATTATTTCTTTGCGGTCCCTTGTTCAACAAATGCTTATAGCTTGCTAAGAGCTTGGACTCAACATTTTCAAAAAATTTCAAGAAATCTACCAAACTCTGCTGAGAGCTCATGCTCAGCATTTTGGGGTTCCACTGAGAGCTTGGACTCAGTAGACAAAATAGACTCTGGCCTCAAGTAGGTGTTCCTTCTACTTGGAGTGTATGCTGGCTTCCTTGCAACCTTAGTAGATTGCTTGGCCTTACTAGGATTTGTATGAACCTTCCTAGCAGATAGAACAGTCTGCTGGGTAACATACATTAACTTTGCTAGCTTCTTCTCAGCAGAACGAAAGTTCAATCTCTGCTGAGCAGTGAGCTAAGGGATATTGGTCTGCCATCATTTCTGCTGATCAATTAACTTAATGTTTTCCCTCTTGTCTTTCCTAGCGGTCTGTTGAATCTTCCCAGTAGCTGGGACAAAAGTAATTTTCTTTGATTTACTTGATTCAGCGACTTAAGACTTTTCACTATCAAAACCTATTCCAGCAAAGTTCTTAGAACTTCTTTGGACACTTAAAATATCGTCTAAATCTTTGTGCTTTTTGAAAATTTTCACTGACATACATTTAACACTGAGTGATTACTTTTCAATGTTTCATTTTCCTGTCTTAGAGTACAGTAACTACTACTTAAGATGGAGAACTCGGTCTTTAACTTTAACAGTTCCTCTTCCGCTTGCCTAGATTTGTCAATCTCACTGGTCAAAATTGAAAGGTTAGACTTCAGAGAGGAATTTTCTTTGACTAGAATATCCTTTAATGCATGAACTTTTGGAAATTCTTTTAGCAAGTATTCCACAATTATTTCATCTAATTTTGTGTAACATGAATCAGCAGTGTCATGCATATTTTCAGAAACTAAAGCAATAGACAGAGTAGTGTTAGTTACCTGGTTTTATGTGGCAGCTAGAGCTGATTCTCCTGTCTGCTCTTCATTAATGTCTGCCATGAACACCATTAGAACATCCTCTTCATCTTCTGATGAGTAGTTTTCGTCGTCATAATCTGGGATGCCTGGTAGTTCTGTCCTTGTCAGCAACGCTTTCATGACCGCCTTCGATGCGCGTCTTTCGAACAGCTTCTTCAGTCGTTCCCTCTCTTTTGGATCTACCTTTGGGCATTCGAACTTTAGGTGATCTAGGGAATTGCACTCGTAGCATGTTCTTGGTGCTCTCTTGCTATTTTTTTTGTCTGTTGGTTGAGTCTGCTGGAGATCTTCCTTCTTCCCTTTTGCTTTCAGCAACAGCCTTTCAACTCTCTTCATTTGTTCCTCTAGCTCGCTCACGTAGCATTCATCTTCTTTGAAATGAGATCCGCTGATGGAAGGAATCTCCTTTGTTGAACTGGACTGAGCAGGTCAATCTGAGTGTAATGGTGTCTTTGTTTTCCACTTCTGTCCGTCTTTCTTCACAAAGAAAGCTGCACCTTCCATCGGTTCTTCAATGTTGACTACAGCACGAACAACCTCATTCTTGTTGATCTGGGCCATATCCGATTCATGAGCTTCCAGTTAGACAAACACATCTTTGGTGCAAATCTTCGACAGATCCTTATCCTTCAGACTGGTTATTTTGACGAACCAATCCTCCTTAGGAAGTCTTGAGAGAATCTTTGAGTTCATGTCAGGAAATTCGTATGTTCTTCCCAACTTCTTTAACTCAGCTACAATAGTGTTGAATATTGCCTCCATGTTTTTGATGATTTCACCTGGAATCAAACACAAAGATTCATGCCTGTCTACCCATTGTTGTAGCTTGTTTCACTTCCTCTTATTTGATTCTTTGTCCAGAGTGCTAAGAAAATCCCACATTTCTTTAGCTCTATCATACTCCAATGCTTCAGCCATCAGAGTAGGTGACAAGACATCTAATATTAGAGCCATGTCGATATAATTTAGCTGATCACGGGCTCGTTCTTCTTGAGTCCATTGTTCAAGCGGCTTATCCACCATTACGTTTGGTCCTTTTACGTCCTCTCCGACCCTTGTCTTCACCTTCTGGATCTTGATGGGTCCAACTTTGATCACTCGTCTCATCTATGGATGCACATTCATCAATGTGATCATCGACCTCTTTTTCCAGGTAGAATAAGAGTCTGGAGTGAACTTGGGAAGCTTTGCATTGTGCGTCATTTTCTTGAACCTAAGCAAAACAAATAAACACAGATATGCAAAAAAATCTTGAACTGGTCCTTCGCGACTTAGAAATAGCTAGTTTGTAAAGACCAACCGCTCTGATACCACTTGTTGGTCCCAGATCAGAGTTATTTTATTTGCACGTGTCTTGCTAAGGTCTCGACCTAGCAAGTGTTTATCTAAACGTTTTAGCTCGTGTATTCGTTAGATTGATTGCAGTTTATACAACAACTCTTGGTGTGTTGATTTTCAAATAATCTAACTACGAACAAATAGCAAAATAAAGTAGTAAATGACACAAGGGTTTTTATAGTGGTTCGAACAACTGTTCTACGTCCACTCTCCAGTCCTTTGACTGAAAATTTCACTAGAAGAATGAGTACAAGGTCAGGCCTGATCTCTAACATTGAGCAGCTAAGAGTGAGGACAAACCTCCCTTCTCCTCGGAGGTCGACTGCTGGGAGTTTTATAGTTCTTCTCATAACCAATCCTTATTTTAGCATAACCCGTACAAATCACTCTTGCATCGTAATAGTGACTGCTAGATTCTTTCTGGATAAGAAAGAATACCAATATACCTTTAAGAAGATAAACTTCTCAGGTCTTCGAGCTTCTATTATGAAAGCTTGCGAAAAGCTTCAATTAAGAACTAGGCTCGGATGTATTCGTGTGAGAGAGAGACTGGGTTTTATCTCTTTTGATATCTCTTGTAAGTGTAATATCACGGACCTTTGAATCAAATAAGGATGACACCTATTTATAGGTGAAGATTCAAATGGTTGTTTGAATCTTATCCGTTAGACTCAAAGCGAATGCTCGCCTATCTGCATGCTTCCTTTTTCTGCGGTGGAAAGAGACTCTTCAAATCTCCTCGTCTCTGATTGGCGTAGCATCTGTCTTT
Organism: Plectranthus barbatus; assembly: GCA_026898455.1. Taxonomy (NCBI): domain Eukaryota; kingdom Viridiplantae; phylum Streptophyta; class Magnoliopsida; order Lamiales; family Lamiaceae; genus Plectranthus; species Plectranthus barbatus. The sequence goes on from JAPKLW010000438.1 coordinate 461,653, forward strand.
AGACGTCTCTTGTTAGAACGGATCTTTTGTATGTTTGAACCGTTTTTTCTTCATGATGATTGTTCCATCCTCTTGATTGGTTGGTTCTTCTAGAAAGTTGTAGTTCGTCTGATATTTTGGCTTTATAACTTCTCTCTTGATTGTTGATCATCGTCTGCTGGCTACTGATGTGCGTCGGATGTCTCTGTAGTTTGCTGGAGTTCCTTCTTCAGCATCCTTGTCGCTTCCTTCGTATCGCTAGTCTTTTTTCTCTTTAGCAATCTTCAGCAATAGGGTAAGTTTGCTAACTCCTTCAGCAAGCCCGAATCTCTCTATTTCTTAATCTATTACAACTCGAGTATGAATTCCTATACAGGACTTTTTACAATTGACTCGATACTGAGTTGCTATAGCTTAGATCCAGCAAAACACATCAAACTATGATAATGAATTGGTTTACAGTAGAGGGGTCTAACAATATTCCTAACAAAGCTCTTGTTCGCGAAGTTCAGACTATGAGGGAGAAACTGCAACAGCTGAACCTCGAGAGTAACAACCAGAATAACTTACTTCTCCACTGCAACCCGCTCTTTGAGGACGATCCTGAAGAAGAAGAGAAATCGCTAGAGGAACCTTATAATGCTGATGACGAGCACGAGGATGCCAATCAGAAGAGATACTGTCCTCGATCTCAGGAGACAGACTTCAGGGTTGGCATCAACGCCAACAACTTTGGGTTGAAGTCCGGATAGGTGCAGATGGTGCAATAAAACCAATTTGTTGGAAGAGCTACTGAGGATCCTTACGCGCATCTTGCCAAGTTCATACTACTCTGCAATACTGTCAAGATCAACAGAGTCAGCCAGAGTGTGTTCCGAATGAGTCTCTTCGCATTCTCCCTGCGTGATAAAGCGCAGGCCTAGTTTTCTGCATTGGACAAGAGCAACATCAGCTCTTCGACGCAACTGAGGAATGAATTCCTCGGGAACATTTTCCCTCCTAGCGTCATCAAGCAAAGACGGAGAGACATCACAAGATTTGTCCAACGACCTGAGGAGAACTTCTATGAGACATGGGAGCGCTACAAGGAGTTGCTCAAAGCCTGTACAGGACATGGATTGTCATTAGGAGAACAGGCTGAAACTTTCTACGAAGGGCTGAATGAGAGGACTGTGGAGTTGGTGGACGCCATACCAGGAGACACCATTATGGCGAAGAGTGGAAAAAGGGCCGTAGAATTCTTCCAAAAGATAGCCAACAACACCCACAGGTGGTCTTCAGTTCGACATCGACCTGTGAAAGCTGTGGAGAAGGTCACTAAAGAGATCGATCTAGCCGCCAAGGTAAAGAAGCTACGGGAGGACTTCGCTGCACTAAAAGTGGAGAAACCTGTTGCAGCTGTGGAGCCTATCCAAGCTCCAGTTGAGGGTGACTGTGAATACATCAATTTGATCCAAAGAGGTGGTTACCAAAATAACTACCACGAAGGATATCAGTAGAATAATTAGTCCTACAACTACAAGAATGTGAGGATTTATCCCGGATTCTCTTATGCAAACCCTCAAGCTGCGGAGCAACCACCACCCAGATTTGCAGTGCAGAATGGAGTCTTGGTGGAGAAAAAGAAGCAAAATTTCAAGGAGATTTTGGCTAAATTCATGCAAGGATCGACTGATAAAGTCGGGAAGCTGGAGCAAGACATATCTGGAGTGAACACTAAGGTAGACCGCGTGGAGAAGCACATGCAGATCATAGAGAATCAAGTCAGTCAAATCGCCAACACCCTCGGAGCCCAACACAAACACGATCAATTGCCTATAAATACTCAAGTCAACCCCAAGAACCAAAGGAACAAGGTCAACACCATCATTCTCAGAGGGGGAAAGTCATATGAAGGGCCAAAGACTCCAGGATCAGACCCACCGGAGATCGAGGAAACTGAGCAGATCATAGATGTCACAGGAGGGACCTCAATTTTGACCAATGTGGAGGACCTCGGTCGATACCGAGGCACGGAAGAGACTACCGCACAATGATGCGGAGGCATATCGGTCAACACCGACAACACCCCCACCTTTGAAGAAGCTGCCGATGTGGTTTCCAAAGTGGTTTGCCAATATGAAGATGAATGAGCGATATGCGCACTTCTTGGAGAACATGAAGAAGGAGCATATCAATATTCCACTAGATTAAGCACTGCGGGAGATGCCCGGCTACATCAACTTTCTGAAGGACATGGTCTCTCAAAAGAGACCATTTATGGAGCACAAGACGGTGAGTCTTTTTGAAGAATGCAGTGTGGTGATACAAAAGAAGATGCCGCTGAAGAGGGAGGATCCAGAAACATTCACTATCTCCTGTGTTATTGGAGGAGAGACCTTTGGAAAGGTCTTGTGCGATTCTGGTGCATCAATCAACCTCATGCCACAATCAATCTTCAAGAGGCTAGCGATCAGAAGCATCAAGCCGACTATCATCTCACTTCAGATGGCCGACAGATCAGTCTCCTATCCGAGGGGTATTGTGGAGGATATTCTCGTCAAAGTGAATGACTTCATCATCCCGGCCAATTTTGTGGTACTAGACATGGAGGAAGATCACAACATTCCTTTAATTCTAAGGAGGTTGTTCTTGAAGACTGGAGGAGCCTTGATCGACATTCGAGATGGGAAACTGATGTTTCGAGTCAATAATGAGTCCGTCACGTTCTCTATGCAGAAACACAATGACGGGAGCTACCAGGAAGAGTGTTAAATGATCCACTACTATAATCCGGTGATTTCCTCTCCCTTCTCTTATCTTAAATCTGAGAAAGATTTTCTTGAGAATTGTTTACTGCATTCATTATTTTCTTCTTCAGATTTGGACGAAGCCGACGATGAGATGGTGGACATGGTAATTGAGCTGGACGTGCGTGAGGAGATACCATGGGCATCGGAGAACAAAAGGGAGTGGTTACCAGCCCGATACTACTAAAAATTGAAGGGAACATGAGGGGAGGCCTCAATTTCACTCGACGTGAGGAGCTCGTCGACCGACAAATGCAATTGATGTGCATCAATTGATGTGGCTTCGACGTCGGTTGATGCGGACGAGAAGGTTGACTTTTCAAGCACATCAACCAAAGCAGTGAGATGTGGAAAAGGGACTTCGACGAACACATCCACGTCGATTGATGTCGAAAGAGCGTCGATCGACACTGAGGGTAGTTCGATGATTTCTAACTCCGATCTGCCTGCTCCAGACCTCAAACCTCTACCAGAGGTATGCATTCCTGGGCTCTAAGGATACTTTTCCCGTAATCATTTATGCCTTTCGGATGCAGGTTGAGCTAGAGAGATTGCTTCGAGTTCTACAAAAGTACAAGTCCGCCATTGGATGGACGTTAGGAGACATCAAAGGGATAAACCCTTCGCTTTGCATGCGCAAGATTATTCTGGAGGAAGATGCAAAGCGAAAGAGACAAGCACAGTGGAGACTGAATCCGATCTTGCAGGAGGTCATGAAGAAAGAAGTTCTGAAGCTTCTAGATCACGACAAGATCAACCCGATTTCTGACAGCAAGTGGGTGAGCCCCACTCAAGTGGTAGCCATGAAAGGGGGGATGCAAATTGTGAAGAACGATGATGGAGAAGAGGCCGCGACAAGACCTGTTACGGGATGGCAGTTCTGCATCGATTACCGGGTTCTCAATGTCGCCACGTGCAAGGACCATTTCCCCTTCCTTTTATTGATCAAATGCTCGATAGGTTATCTTGTAATCCGTTTTACTGCTTTCATGATTGTTACTCATGATATAACCAGATCGTGGTGGTACCGGAGGACCAGCATGATAAGTTCATTATTTCACTCACTTATCTATATTATTTTCCTACTA
>JAPKLW010000438.1:465518-527660 GCA_026898455.1 Plectranthus barbatus
GATAAAAATCGGATTTATTCATATCTTTAGCCCTAGAATTGATAGGATACACCCCCACCTCTATAAATATCCTAATAATGTCGATTTTGAGAGTACCTTTTGACATTTTTATCATACTTCATTCCAGATTTCAGTTTTTAGAGAGATTTCCAAGAATTTTAGACTTTATGTTTGAAGACAGAAGTTTGTGGGAAGACATTCAGACCCAAGTTTTTATGCAATTCAGGTTTTATCTTTCTATGATGAATATTACCTTGAATATGTGTAACTAAATCCTTCCTCAGATTCTAGGGTTTCGTATTATCAATGTATACATGTTTGATTAATTGAATTATTTTCCCTTTCCCTTCGTAGTTTGTGAAATCTGTGCTTATTTATAATCTTGATTTGCTGATCACATCTTAGGATTATCTAGTTGATTACTTGAGACGTAACTGTGATAGTTTTCAATGGAAAGAGATTTTCACAATATAATCTGATTTCTTGTCGTAACTGAAGGAGATTGATTGTAGGAATAAATCTGTAGATCTTTGGAGTTAGTTAATTTATTTTGAGACCGAGCGGAGATAGGTAATTAATTAATCTACTTTACGAATTGTCCAACAAAGAAGTTCGTAATACTTTTCTGATGTTTCACTACGAAGAGGAATTAAAATTGGGAATTAATCGATTCATTCATACATGTTATACTTGATAGGTAGATATCCCTGGAATCTGTGCTTCTCTTATTTGAATCTAAAAGCTTTTTAATTTCCTGTTTAATTTTCATTAGCAAGTATTATAATTTTCAAAACAACCAAAACTTTTTAATTGCTTTTCCTAACCAGTATTTTAAGAACGTCTGATTTAGTATTTAGGATTTTTCGTTGCTTCATTCCCTTGGATCGATAACCTTAGGGTTTACAAATTTATTTGCCACTATTTCTATAATTAATCTGTAGAAATTACAGTGATCACAGCACAAGACTGCATTCACATGTTCCAACGGAGTATTTTCATATCGGCAGATGCCGTTCGGCCTATGCAATGCACCGACGACCTTTCAGAGATGCATGATGGCTATCTTCCACGATCTAATCAAAGAAGTCATGGAGGTATTTATGGATGATTTCTTCGTTTTTTGTAGCTCATTCGATATTTTCTTGCAGAATCTAGCTACCATACAGGAGAGATGCACCGAGACGAACCTGTGTCTCAATTGGGAGAAATGCCATTTTGTGGTACGAGAGGGGATCGTGCTGGGACATCGAGTATCAGCTGAAGGATCGGAGGTAGACCGAGCAAAGGTAGCTGCCATTGAAAAGAGGCCACCACCGACAAATGTCAAAGGAGTTCGGAGTTTCCTCAGCCATGCCGAGTTTCATAGGAGATTCATTAAGGACTTCTCAAAGATTTCAAGGCCGCTGTGCAACCTTTCAGAGAAGGATGTCTCCTTTGTTTTCGATGGTGATTGTGTGCAGGCCTTCGAGAGACTAAAGAAGGCCCCAGTGACTGCACCTGTATTGACTTCGCCAGATTGGAGTAAGTCGTTTGTCCTTATGTGCGATGCCAGCGACTTTGTAGTTGGAGCTGCCTTGGGCCAGTTGAAGGGCAGATTGTTCCACGCCATCCACTACACTAGCAAGAGCATGAATCCGGCTTAGTGCAATTACACCACCACCGAGAAGGAGATGTTGGCGGTGCTTTACGTATTTGACAAGTTTCGATCTTATATGATAGGTTCGAAAACAATTGTCTACACTGACCATGCCGCCATTAGATGCTTGTTTGCAAAGCAAGATGCAAAACCTCGCCTGATTAGGTGGGTTTCTGCTACTCCAAGAATTTAACTTAGAGATCAAGGACAGGAAAGGGAGAAAGAATGTGATCGCGGATCATTTATCGCGGTTGGAGCCACCAATTGAGGACCAGCAAATGAGGATCTGAGAGACTTTCCCAGATGAGCAGATCTGTGCTATTCAGGATCTACGAGAGACTTACAAGTCCAAGACACCATGGTATGCCGATTATGCAAATTACCTAGTGACCGGTGCTCTTCCACCTGATTCCTCTCCGTACACCAAGAAGAAGTTCTTGCACGACGTTCGTTTCTACTACTGGGAGGATCCCTACCTGTTGCGTCGATGTGCTGACATCATCATTCACCATTGTATTCCCTAGTCGGAGTGGCAGTAGATTTATGAGGCTTGTCATTCCTCTCCTAGCGGTGGTCACCACTCAGCAAACCGGACCACCTTCAAGATCTGGTAAGTGGGATCTGCTGGCCTTCTATCCACGAGGTCTGTCGTGGCTGGATTACAGGCTATGATCATTGCTAGAGGACCGGTAACATTTCACGAAGGGATGAGATGCAGCAGACCCCGATGATCAAAGTCGAGATATTTAACGTTTGGGAGATCTATTTTTTGGTGCCGTTTCCACCATCCCGTGGGTTCTCCTACATTTTGCTTGAAGTGGATTACATATTGTGATGGGTGGAGGCCATTCCGGCAACCACCAATGATTCCAAGGTTGTCATCAACTTCCTGCAAAAGCTCGTGACGAGATTTAGGATGCCGAGAGCTCTGGTGAGTGATGACGGTTCTCACTTCTGCAACAAGTTACTGGCTTCTCTGCTTGCAAGGTATGGAGTCAAGCACCGCATCACTAATCCATATCACACTCAAGAGAATGGCTTGACAAAGCTGTCTAATCGCGAGATCAAGCAGATTTCGGAGAAGACGGTGAGGCAAAGTAAAAATTGGGCTTTGAAGCTCGATGATGCGTTGTGGGCATATCGCACTGCCTACAAGACGCCCAAAGGCATGTCCCTAAACCATCTGGTATTTGGGAAGTCTTGTCACCTTCCGATCGAGATGGAACACAAGGCATGGAGAGCCACGAAGGAGCTCAATTGGGATTAGAAGCTCGCCGCTGAGATCGAGCCATGACCCTCAATGAATTGGAGGATTTTATGGACAAGGCCTATGAAAACAATGTCATTTACAAGACAAGGGCTAAGAGATTCCATGATTGCGGGATTCGCCAGCAAGTCTTCAATTCTGACGACAAGGTCCTCCACTTCAACTCCCGCCTTAGATTTATGTTTGTTAAGCTGCAGTTGAAGTGGACTGGCTGGCCCCTACACGGTGGTTTGCACCTTCCCGAATGGGGTGGTTTAGTTGGCCGGTTAAGACGGCACATTCAAGGTAAATGGGCAAAGGCTGAAAAAATACTACACTCCGTTCCAAATTGGTGTTGTGGAGGTGTACTATCTAGATCGCCCATGACAGCAGGTATTGTCGAGCTATCGATATTAAATCATGCACTTGTTGGGAGGTAACCCAATGATTTAGTTCTTATTCTAGTTTTTCCTTTCATTCGAATTTTAAATTTTAATTCTGTTTATTTTTGGTCGAGTGAGCATTTATCCAACTTTTTTCCTTATTTTTTTTGTTTCAGTCATTCATTCTAGGAGCAAGCGAAGGTTGACCTCGACCGACGTGTGAATACGTCGATCGATGTTGAGAGTTGTCGCATCGATCGGCTCCACAACACGTCGATCAACGCCACGCCGTCGGTCGAATTTTGCGTTTAGTCAACAGGTTTAAATTTTGATTTTTTAATTAATTAAAAATATATATTAATTTATGTCGACCGACGTGCCCTCGCGTTATTCGAAATCGAGACAGCAGACGCGTGCGGCCAGGTAAGTTTTTAAGATTTAAATTTTCTTTCTTTTCCTCACTTCACACACGACGCACAAATTCCCCCAACTCAAAACCCTAAAAAAATCTCTCTTCAATCGTTGGGTTCAACGCAAGGTATGCTTCCTACACTCATTCCCTTTCAATTTAATTATGGTTTGTGAATCTTGTTGGAATTGTCGAATTCATGTCTAGTTGAACTTAGGACTTGAATACTTATTACGTGCAATTGTTCGATATGGGTTAAGTGTTTAGTCGATATTGGCTCTTGCCTTGTCTCGATTTCATGTCTAATCGTGTAGAACTTGAATGGTGGATTTGAATTTTGTGTGATTTGGCTCATGTTTTTGTATAAATTTTTGAGATTTCAATTTGGGCATCCATATTGTTTCATTTTACTTTTATTAGGCATGAATTGGATGATTGTAACGTCAATTTTGAATGGGCATAACAATTTTAGGGGGAATTTTAGATTTTAGGGGTGGGTTGTTTACCGTTGTTACTTCTTGGATAGGAGTTGAAGTGTTGCTGCAATGTACTTATTTTGCTTATTTATTTTGATTGCAGCTACTACTAATGGCCGGTGCAAGACCCGTGTTTCAGACCAATGATGAAGGAAGGGCTTATAACAAGCTACTTCGAGCCACAATTCGCCAGATCCGCTACCCTTGCCCACACACAATGGACCAGTTGGGGATCCGAGCCAATGTGGAGGATATCCTGAGGAGGATCAACTAGAGGAGATGGATGACCGTGCACTGGGTCACCTACCCTTCTCTTGAGCGGCAGTTCTTCGCCACGCTCACGGTTGAGAAGACACGCCATGATGTTGAACCTCTTGCCATCCACTTACAACTATGCAATCAGAGGTATTCCTTAACAAGGAATCAGCTCGTCGATATCTTTAGTCCCTGCAGGAGGTTGCTACCATCACCCGAAAGACTTTAATCCGGTAAGATTTTGGAGGTAGATTGCATCGGAGGCCGAGTTGCAAGGGGATCTTGATTCAGGGGGTCTCAAAGCCTCCTCTATCAACAATCCCGTGTTCCATTACATCCAGAGATGCATGGGGGTATCCATTGCCGGTAGGAATGAGAGTGGGAAGTTTAGATTTCTCGAGCCGTTGGCCCTTTCGGGGATGATCACGGGGACCCCGATCAGTATGGCAGCTCTAGTCATGAAAAACTTGGAAAAGCAAATGAAGGCCAAACCATTCACTGTATGGAGCGGGGGATTAATCACCCCCATCGCTGAGCACTTCGGCATCCCGACTGTGGATTTGGCAGCTTGTGCACTGCCTACCAGCCTCAACGACCTACAACTTATTCATATGCAGGTGATTGCCCGTCCGCCGCAAGGCGGGTGGTTTTGGAGATTCTCCTACGGCGACTTCTTCCCTCTTCCACAACCAGCATTGACGAATGTCACATACCTGGGGTTCCGTGAGAACTGGCTCATGAGCACGGAGGCTTATATGCAGCTTAATGTTGGCCAGCGGGGAGCAGGCGTCCTACTTTCCGCCACCATCATCAACCACAGACACGGATCGATATGCACATTTTAAATCCTGAGCAGGAGAGAGAGCAGCAGCGCTAGTGATAGTTACGGCAGCAGGCCGATGATACGGTGAGGCATACCACCAAAAAGCGGGGGACTGCATTCTTTGGCGGAGAGAGTTCGGGTTCTGTTAAGCTGGATTGGGCTCAGTATTCGGCTTTTATGCAGCCGCATCAGCAGTTGGCAGATCAGCAGCGCGCCTTCATGGAGCATCAGTACACATTCATGGAGCAGCAGCGTACGTCCTTTAAGGAGATGTGCACGACCATCGAGGGAGTGCGCACTTCATTCGAGGAGGAGCAAGCCATCAGCGCAGCCCATCGGGAGTCAGTCGATGCGCAGCTCCAGCACTTGACAAGGAGGATAGATGAGATTTATCTCTACATCAAGCCCATGAACACATATCGGAGCCGGAGGCAACAGAGAGTAGAGGTTCACATTGGCCCATCTGACCAGTCTTGAGGTAAAGTTTCTCTTTTCCAGTCTGACTTTCAAACTTTTCCACTGCTTCGAGTGAAACAAGTTTGGGGGGATGAGGACGTGGAAAAGTGAAACATTTTTATTGCTTTATTTTATTTATTTACTTTTGGCTTGATGCATCGTAGGTAGGAGTTGTATCACAATTGCTGTATATTGTTATTAGTTAGTAGTTTAGTTTATTTATTTATTTAGTTTAGGAGCTTTGAACTTAGGACAGTTAGAACTATTTGATTGTGTTGGTTTGAGAATGTGACTCGGCCTCCCTTGAATGAAAATAGTTGGTTTATGATTGATTATTTGCCGATATGGAATGAAATTTTGTGCGATAGAGTAGCCAATGATTGGAGTTATTTGCTTGATGAGTCACTCTCTGAAGTGTGAATTGTGCATGATAGACCGTTTTAATTGGATGATTGTTGAAGAGTAACAAAAATTTAAACTTGTGTGAGAATTTGAGCCTTAATATTCATTTGTTGTGGGACAAGGCCTTTAGTAATAATCCTTCTAGAATTTGACGATTTTCTCTCTCGAGATTGCATGAGTGTAGTAATAGGGTGAAAATGATTATAAGCATGTTCTTTCATAACCCATTCCCAATACAGTAACCCTTGATTATCTCCACTTGTAGCCCATTTGAGCCTTGACTGAATATTTTTTATATTTAGAATGGTTGATAAACGTGAGGAGTAGATGGCTGGACAATAGGAATTGTCGGGATTTTGTTGTGAATTTGTGGGATTTAATGAAAATTTGTTTCCCAAGGATGAAAATGAAGTAGGATCCCAAAAGTAAAAAAATGAGAAAAAGAGTGAACATTAGTGCATAAAATATATAGATTATGTAAGTTCACAAAATAAAGGTGGTGAAAAGAAAAAAAATGAAAATGAGAAGGGGTCCTAGAAAAAATAGAGAAAAATGATTGAGGTGTTTGATGAGTTGATGTGGTTGTGGTATGATTGGTGTGTGTTATATTGAAAAAAATCTTAAGTCACTTAGCAAAAAATATCCCATCTTTTAGGTAAGCCACATTATAATCAAATTAAGACCTATTTGATTCCCTGAAAACTACACTATTGAGCAGTGGAGAGATGAGGAACCTGTCAAACCTACGGCAAGTGTGAGCTTTGGTTAATATACTGAAAGCATTATGATTGGTATATTATGTACAAGTTCGATTGGATAATATACTAGGAATCATAAATGTTGTATGTTCATCTCCTGTCTGAATTAATAAACATGTGTTGCAAATGCTCTTATCCTCTTATAACGTCGATAAAGACATCATACGGTGTGTAGTAGAACACGGAAGATCGTATGTATCGTCAGACTTAGCGACATATAAATGGTTATCACAGCTGGACAGTCCCAAGATAGACTATTGGTGTAGGCTGTAGCATACGCAGTAATAAGTATCTTATCTTGGATGACTTGGTATGCTAGTGTGGGGCACGCATTGATAAGGACCTAAGTTGAGATCGATTCCTTTATCAGTCATTAAAGGAATCTGGATCTTTAAGGCTTGATGAGATCCTAAACCTAAATGGATGGCTTGTGTATCACTTTGAGTTACAATGGAAGGCTCCAATTGAGCTTGTATATTTGTATCATGGGTGATAGCAGTTTGTGTATTATTGTCTGGTAGTGGAACTAGGTAACCACATCCAGTATAGGATGGTGACATTCCCTGAGCAGCTCAAAAAGTTCGTTTTGCTAAAGTCCTGCAGCCTGATTAAAATCAAGCATAAGTGAAAAGGTTTGAGCGGATTGACTCAGGAATATAAGATGATAATTAATTAAATGGCTTGTGAGAGCCTAAATTAATTAACGAATGTCTGTAACCTTAAATGTGGGGATATGCCGAGCCCATGCAACTCGTACCTCAAAACGTGGTAGCAAATATGTAGGACAGTATTGATTCTCAGGTGGAATGAATCAATATTAATTAATTAATTATATTCTGGGTTGAATTTGGGAATTAATTAATTGATAGGCCTTATTTTCTATTTGCATTCTGGTCTCTGGTCTGGCTCATGAAATCACAGGCCCAATAGAAGTCCAGAATTTCCTGTAAATAGGCTTCAGTTTCTCAGATCACAACACACCACAAGATCATAAGTTGCAACACAACAAACCAGGATTTGGGAGCTGTGTATGATCGACTAAAATCTGAAAATGAGGAGGAAATTCTGCTTCTCAACTGGGCAAGGAATCCAAAGGGAATCTCCACTAGATATTCGGATTGGAGTTGGGATACAGATCAGAAGATTAGATCAGATCAGGAGGATCGTGTTCTTTCTTCTCTCTCTCTTTGTTTTCGAAATTAATATATTAATTTCATAGATTTAATTCCTCAATCTGTTAGGAATAAATCTTGGTGCGCGGTAAAAGGATCGAGGATCAAATCTCTGCGCACTACGTTCTTCAGGTTTCTACGATCCAGGTATTCTGCATAAACCCTTTTATGAATAATCAATAGGAGCATGCTAGGATTAATCATAAGCATAGCAATTTAATTTTGATATTCCAATTAACGATCTCGGCTAATGGATCAAGTGATTCAATTCACAAATCCTTTCAATTGGTATCTGAGCCAGGTTAATTAATTGGCTCTATCGAAAAAAATAATATTGTCTATGATTATGCATGATAATTATTATTGAATGTTATGCATTAATGGTTTATGGATTGTATGTGTTGTTGTTCCTCGTGGTTCTCGGGTTAATCCACTCCTTTGTAAGGATTCGTTTTTCACCCAAGAGATAAATTCGTGGTCAGATTTAAATATCAAATTGTATTAGGATTTTTTCTCTATAAATTATTTCTAATTAAATCTTTAAAATGAAAAACGAAGAATGCGAAGAATACAAATAACATAAAGAATGATCGCACAACGAAGCGCGGCGGCGCACGATGGCGAGGGGCAAGGCAGCCACCTGCGGCGGCGCACAGCAGCGGAACACTAGGGCTCGCCGCATGTGGCCGCACGCAAATGCAGTACCCTGCGCACCCAGGCGTGGCTGCGGAGGCACCGGCACGGCACGCCGATGGTGCGCACAGAGGTCGAGGGCAGAAGCGGCCGGCGATGGTAGCCAGGTGCAAAAGAGCTTTTGGCGGAGCCTTAGGCTCCGTGCGCGCGCAACACCTCTGAGAGCCTGCGTAAGTTCGCGATAGCTCTTCTTCCCTCCGACGGTGCAGCGGCTTGGGGCAGAGAAGATGTGGGTAGTGGGCAGCCGGTGGCATGCCTGACGCGGGTAGCAGAACTACAAACCCTAGGGTTTGCACGCTGCAGATACAGGTTTCAAACTGTGCCTCCTGCACATTTTCTAGCGAGCTGGGGTGTCCGACGGTGGAAAGAATAGGTGGCCAGCAAAGGGACGACGGCCGGGGGTGGCGAAAATGCATGTTGCTGGCACGCGACGTGCGCGTGTGGTTTTTGCGCGATTCTGGCAAACCACGTGGCGGCTGCGGTGGTTCGACGGTGGTGGCCCGTCGGGCCAAAGTTCTCGTGGGTTATCGGGCTTCCAATGTGTGCACGAGCGCGCGATTCGTTAACAGGCCCAGTTGTCCAATTTTTGGTGGATCAAATCTTGGAGGCCCAAATTTAGAAAATAAAATCATATCACATTCCAAGTAGTGGGAGTCTAGTCGAAGATCTATGAAATAATTCCAAATTTTAATATATAGAATTATTTCTTAATTTGTATCATGAGGCCACGAGGACATTTTTTATTTGCTTTATTATCTGTTCTCGCATGAAATATGTGTTTAAATTAATTGCGCAGTATCCAAGCATGTTGTAGATAATAGGAGTACGTTTAAATATTTTTATTTACAACTTTAAAGCATGCTACGTGATTTATTTTATGTAATTAATTATAACTATAAATTCGAGGTTCATGACTTGCATGATAGGATTTTAGCAGTGTTATAATTATTGCTACATAAAATAATCTATGCAATTGAACCTTATGAAGTTTAAAATTACTAAGCTGATAATTTATTAAAGACCTCCACAAAGCGATCCCTTATTGGAAGTGGGTAATTTATTAGGTAAACGTGTACATGTGTAGCTTACTTAATTTATTGTTCATAAATTCTAATAGATGAAATTTCTTAAAGACAAACATTTAGTTCATGCGAGAAGTGGGAGCTCATGCGTAAACGTCTACATGTGTAGCTTGCATATGGAGTTTTCATAAGTTCTCTAGGGATTGAAGTAAATGAGACAGCCTTATTATAAGAGATCAGGTGTGTCCTTGTAGATCCTTATATGGGAGGGTTAGCTTTGGTGGTATGCTAGCTTAGATATTGTCCAAAGTATAACTCCTTTGTGATGTCCCTGCTCAGTAGGATAATATGGTCTTAAGTTAGTCTCCAATTATTAATTTCGTTAGTCTAAGAAACCCTGACATGGATTTAAATTAAAGGACTTGAATTGAAAGATGTTGTCTAGTTAAATGTTTTGTTGTAAACGTCCACATGTGTGGCTTCAATAGTAATACTTAAGCAAATTGGAGGAAACATTAATATTGTTTTATCATAAGGTTTCAATATTTATTTGTTTGAACTGTTTGCGACTATGTTTTAATTTCTTCTTTAATTTATTATTTTCAGACATGTATATTGCTCATATCGTTAACCTCTTAACATTGAACCCTTTAACTGGTCCGAATTTTCCTGAGTGGAAGTATTGCTTCATGAATATACTCTATACTGCAAAACATGCCTATGTACTTTACATGGACCCACTATCTCTCCAGTATTGGAAAGGTTCTGGTTATGAGCGGCAATTCTATGACAGATAGAAAGCTTCAGATGATTTTGCCTACTATTTCATCATGAACAATCTGTCTAGAGAATTAAAGTTCAAATACAGGAAATTCCAAATAGCTGTTGAGATCTGGAGGGACCTTGTGAGAGTATAAGGGAAGGTGCGATGGACTATCAGTTATAATCTTGTTAAGGACCTTGTTGACAAGAAAATAACTGAGGGGAGTTCGTTGGTTCTGCATTTCATCAGTATGATGAGAATCATGAGAAAGTACAGAAAGAGAAGTGGGTCAATTAGCAATCGTGCGGAAATAAATATTGTCCTGAACTCTCTCTCTGATGCTTTTGATGATTTCATCAAATCTCTTGCTGGCAGGCGTGAGTTTCCTCTTTATAAGTTACACAGGGCCCTAATACAAGAGGAATCTGACATGATGGCATTTGAGTTTGCTCCAACTGTGTCAGCTCTTGACAAGGCAGTTGTCGAAGCAAAAGAAATGCTTGAAAGGTTAGATGAAGAAGATGAGGCAGAAGTCATCACTAGACTATGCAAACTCAAGAGAAGTGAAATAGATTGTCTAGTGCCTAGCACAGGAAGACAAGGTATGTCATGTGCATTTATAAAGGAAACATGTTCAGCATTGGTTTCTACCTATTCTTGGGTAGTGGATACTTGACCTACTGATCATGTTTGTTATACTTTGCAGGGGTTCATGCTGACGAGGCAATTGATGCATGACGAGATTACCATCTCAATGGGCAGCGGAGAGCGAGTCTCAACAGTAGCCATTGGAGATTTTACTTTAAACTTTGAAAACAATGTTTTGATTTTGAGAGATGTTTTATATGTATCGATTTTTTTGCAGAACTTAATTTCAATTTCCAAGTTATTTAATGATGGATTTTCAGTTATTTTTGATAGTGGAGTTTCTATCATTGGGAATAATGGTGTTATCTGTCATGGCAAACTGATTGACTCTCTCTATATCATTAATTGTATGCATAAATCTTCCATGAATGTTGCAAACTCATCCAATAATAATAATCATTTAAAGAGAAAGTTTTCTTCCGATGAGGATTAAACATATCTCTGGCACTTGAGACTAGGTCTTATCAATCTAAAGAGGATTAAAAGACTAGCAAGTGATGGGCTCTTGGAATCTTTCCAAGTGGTGTCGCATCAAGTCTGTGAATCCTGTATAGAGGGAAAGATGACGACCAGGCCTTTTAAGGCAAGTTAGTCTCAAGCAGAGGATATTTTGGAATTGATCCACTCTGACTTATGTGGACCGATGTCCACGCACGATCGTGGAGGTTATGAGTACTTCCTCACATTCATTGACGATTACTCAAGATTTGGATATGTCTATCTACTTCGCTACAAGTCTGAATATTTTGAGAAATTCAAAATGTTCGGGACTGAGGTAGAAAAGAAGCTAGGAAAGACTATCAAGACACTAAGATCAGATCTTGGTGGAGAATACCTTAGTAATGAGTTCTTGCAGTACCTGTCAGACAACGGGATTACATCCCAGTAGACTGCACCAGGAATCCCTCAACAAAATGGTGTAGCAGAAAGAAGAAATATGACTCTTTTGGAAATGGTCAGGTCCATGATGAGTTATGCAAGCTTGCTAATTTCGTTTAGGGGATATGCCTTGGGGACAACGGCCTTGGAACTCTGGTATGGGCGAAAGCCAAGTTTAACCAGAATGAGGGTTTCGAGTTGTCCAGCATATGTGCTGACAAAGAAACCTGATAAGTTAGAAAGTAGGTGTAAGCTGATGCTATTTGTAGGATATTCCCGACAAACGAAAGGTGGTTACTTTTATTGTCCTGAGAATCAGAAAGTGGTTGTCAGTACCAACGCAAGATTCTTGGAGGACGAATATGTAAGAAACCACAGATCCAAAAGTGAAATTATCCTCCATGAGCTTGGAGATAATGAAGCGATTCCATCAGGAAATCCCAGTGTGATGGTAAATCCACCTGTAATAGGTGAGGGAATACCAACATTGCCATCAATGCAAGGTATGGGACCAAGGAGTACTATTTCCAACTACTGACACGACTCAGATGCCTCGTCGTAGTGGGAGGGTTGTCCACCAATCAAAAAGGTACATGTTCGTAGGAGAGTCTTCTAACTTGATCCTGGAAAGCGGACTAGATGATAGGACCCCTGGACATACGACGAGGCAGTATCTGATAAAGATGCGGACAAATGGCTAATCACCACGGATTCGGCGATAGAATCTATAACGGCTATGGATGTATACCAAAAAATAGATTTTTCTAGATGGCTATCGAGCCATTGGGTGTAAATGGGTATACAAAAGAAAGAAAGGAGCGAATGGTGAAATTACATCTTACAAAGCAAGGTTGGTGGTGAAGGGTTATAGTAAAAAGAAGGTGTAGACTATGACGAGACCTTTTCACCGGTAGCCATGCTTAAGTCCATTCGAACACTCCTGCCCATAACAGCACATATGGACCTAGAAATCTGGCAGATGGATGTCAAAACCGTATTTCTTAACGGGTACCTTGAAGAAGGTCGGGACATCTATATGCAATAGACAAAAGGTTATGTGTAGAAGGGCATAGAACATTTGGTCTGGATGCTCAAGAAGTCGCTGTATGGACTTAAGCAAGCTTCACGATCATGGAATCTATGTTTTTCGAATAGTTTCATATGAAGGACCTTGGGGAGGCAGGATATATCCTAGGGGTAAAAATATTGCGGGAGTGCAGGAAATGGATGCTAGCCTTTTCTCAAGCGTCATATGTGAATACCGTGATTGTCTGTTTCAGCTTGCAAACTGCCAAGAAAGGTTTGTTACCCTTCAGACTTGGCGTACATCATTCCAAGGATCAGTGTCCAATGACACAATAGGAGAAAGATGAGATGAGCAACATGCCATGTGCAAAACAGAAGTGCATTGCTGATTCCACCATGGAAGCAGAATATGTGGCAGCTTCTGAGGCTTCCAAAGAAGTAGTATGGTTACGAAACTTCCTTCTGGAGTTGGACGTGATTCCAAAGCTTCCCAAGACTATCACGGTGTATTGTGATAATTTGGGAGTTGTGGGTAATTCAAAGGAACCACGAACTCCCAGAGCAACAAAGCATATTGAGAGGAAATACCATATTATACGAGAGATCGTAGCAAGAGGTGATGTCCTCGTACAGAAGATTAATACAAAGAATAATCTAACGGATCCATTCACAAAAGCTCTACCTCCGAAGGTCTACGAGATGCATGTACGTAACCTTGGGGTGAATGCAAAGCCAGCCACGTGGAATGATTGATGTAATAACTAGATTAGTTTAGACGCATTATACTCTGCGAAGCACCCTTATAATGCTTTAAGTATAAGTGGGAGATTGATGGATTTATATACTAAAAGCATTATGATTGGTATAATATGAACAAGGTCGATTGGTTAATATACTGGGAATCATAAATGTTGTATGTCCATCTCTTGTCTGAATTAACGAACATGTGTCACAAATGCTCTTATCCTCTTATCTCGCCGATAGGGAGATCATACGGTGTGTAGTAGATCACGAAAGATCGTATTGATCGTCTGACCTAGTGAGATATAAATGGTTATCACAGCTGAGCCAGTCCCAGGATAGACTATCGGTGTAGACTGCAGCATACGTAGTAATAAGCATCTTATCTTGCATGGATCGGTATGCTGTTGTGGGGCATGCATTGATAAGGACGTAAGCTTAGATCAATTCCTTTATCTGACATTAAAGGAATCTGGATCTTTATGGCTTGATGAGATCCTAAACCCAAATGAAGGTACAGAAGTATACACAGATTGCGTATCACTTTGAGTTGCAGTGAAATGCTCCAGTTGAGCTTCTATATCTGTATCATGGGTGATAGCAGTTTGTGTATGACTGTCTGGTACCGGAACTAGGTAACCACATCGAGTATAGGATGTTGACATTCCCTGAGCGGCTCAAAAGGATCATTATGCTAAAGTTCTGCATGCTGATTAAGTTCAAGCATAAGTGAAAAGGTTTGAGTAGATTGAATCAGAAATATAAGATGTTAATTAATTAAATGGCTAAATTAATTAACGAATGTCTGTAACCTTAAATGTGGAGATATACCGAGCCCATGCAACCCGTACCTCATAACGTGGTAGCAAATAGGTAGGATAGTATAGATTCTCTAGTGGAATGAATCAATATTAATTAATTAATTATATTCTGGGTTGAATATGGGAATTAATTAATTGATAGGCCTTATTTGCTATTTGCATTCTGGTCTCTAGTCTAGCCCATGAAACACAGGCCTAATCGAAGTCCAGAATTTCCTATAAATAGGCTTTAGTTTCTCAGATCACAAGACACCACAAGATCATAAGTTGCAACACAGCAAACCAGGATTTGGGAGCTGTGTATGATCGACTAAAATCTGAAAATGAGGAGGGCAATGAATTCGAAGGGAATCTTCACCAGATATTCGGATTGGAGTTGGAATACAGATTAGAAGATCAGATCAGGAGGATTGTGTTCTTTCTTCTCTCTCTCTTTGTTTTCAAAATTAATATATTAATTTCATAGATTTAATTTGTCAATCTGTTAGTAATAAATCTTGGTGCGCGGGAAAAGTATCGAGGATCGAATCTCTGTGCACTATGTTCTTTAGGTTTCTACGATCCAGGTATTCCACATAAACCCTCTAATGATTAATCAATAGGAGCATGCTAGGATTAATCATAGGCATAGCAATTTAGTTTTGATATTCCAATTAACGATCTCAGCACAAATCCCTTCATTATGCTAGTGGTGGTGTGTTTTACAGGTTTAAGGTTGAATTTGGCTAAGTATGGAGGATAAGGCTCGTGGGAGCTTTGGTTTCGACCGACAAAAACCCGCATCGGTCGACATGAAGATATCCAGATCGATCGTGGCAAGGAAAATGCAAGACCGATGCAAGAATGCCCACATCAATTGACGCCAACCCATGTCGGTAGACGTCCACCTGCCAGCAGCGATTAATAGGTGGTTGAGGTGGGGATCGAAGCGAGCTTCCATGTCGGTCGACGTGGCTTCACATTGGTCGACGCTGACCCAATATTGCAAAGATTTGATCGAGAATTGGAAGATAGATTTATATCTATTATCCGAGGCCTAATTGGATACACTTACCACAATTATAGATAGCCTAAGTTTCGAAAATTAGGACTTATGCATTATTTTGAAGACTATGTGTAGAGATTCCGGCATCAAATTCTACATTCGAGTTTGACTATGCATATCAATTTTAGGTTTAATTGTTTCTTGATATTATCTGTCATGATCAATGTGTAACGAAACTTTCAATAGATTCTAGGGTTTCAAACTGTTATGCCTGCATGTTTGATTAATTGAATTAAATTGCCTTTCTGATCGTAGTTTATGAATGCTAAGGTTTAATTCACAATCTTAATTTACCGGTCATATTTTAGGATTGATTAGTTGATATTTAAATACTCAAAAGGTAATAAATTTCAATAATGAAAAAAAATTCATAATATAAACCGATTTCTTTTCTGAAAGGAAAGAAATAGATTATAAGAATAAATATGTAGGTTTAAGGAGTTAATTATATTTTCTAAAGACCGAAAGGATAGAGATAAATAATTAATCTACTTTATGAATTGTCTGAACTAGGTATTCATAATAATTTTCTGATGTTCCACTGCGAGAAGGAATTAAAATGGTAATTAATCAATTCATCATTCCGTGTAAGGCATAATAGGTAGAAAACCACGGATTCAGATTTCATGGCAAACCAAGATGAAAAGAAGTCCACATCTGGCTATGTGTTTACATTGGGAGGTGGAGCCATATCATGGAGGAGTGCAAAGCAGAAATGCATTGCTGACTCCACCATGGAAGCAGAATATGTGGCGGCTTCTAAAGCTTCAAAAGAAGCGGTATGGTTTCGAAACTTCCTTCTGGAGTTGGATGTGATTCCTAAGCTACCCAAGACTATTGTGATAATTTGGGAGTTGTGGCTAATTCAAAGGAACCACGAACTCATAGAGCAACAAAACACATTAAGAGGAAGTACTATATTATACGAGAAATCGTAGCAAGGGGTGATGTGCTAGTCGAGAAGATTGATACAAAGAATAATCTAGTGGATCCATTCACAAATGCTCTGCCTCAGAAGGTCTACGAGATGCATGTACGTAGCCCTGGGCACAGCTAGCCACGTAGAATGATTGATGTAATAGCTAGATTAGTTTAGATGCATTATACTCTGGAAAGCACTAATATAATGCTTTTAGTATAAGTGGGAGATTGATGGATTTATATACTGAAAGCATTATGATAGGTATATAATGTACAAGGTCGATTGGATAATAAAGTGGGAATCATAAATGTTTGTATGATCATCTCCTGTCTGAATTAACAAACATGTGTCGCAAACACTCTTATCCTCTTTTCTCGTCGATAGAGAGATCATATGGTGTGTAGTAGATCATGGAAGATCGTATGGATCATCTGACCTAGCGAGATATAAATGGTTATCACAACTGAGACAGTCCCAGGATAGACTGTCAGTGTAGGCTGTAGCATACGCGGTAGTAAGCGTCTTATCATGGATTGCTTGGTATGCTAGTGCGGGATTATGCATTGATAAGGACCTATGTTTAGATCGATTCTTTTATCTGACATTAAAGGAATCTGGATCTTGATTGCTTGATGAGATCCTAAACCTATATAAAGGTACAAAAGTATATACAAATTGTGTATCACTTTGAGTTGCAGTGAAAAGCCCTAGTTAGGCATGTAAATCTACATATTGGGTGATAATTGTTTGTGTATGATTGTCTGGTACCGGAACTAGGTAACCACATCCAGGATAGGATGGTGACATTCCCTGAGCAGCTCAAAAGGTATGTTATGCTAAAGTCCGGCAGGCTGATTAAGTTCAAGCATAAGTGAAAATGGTTGAGTGGATTGACTCGCGAATATAAGATGTTAATTAATTAAATGGCTAGTCAGAGCCTAAATTAATTAACGAATGTCTGTAACCTTAAATGTGGGGATATACCGAGCCCATGCAACCCGTACCTCAAAACGTGGTAGCAAATAGGTAGGATAGTATAGATTCTCTAGTGGAATGAATCAATGTTAATTAATTAATTATATTCTGGGTTGAATATGAGAATTACTTAATTGATATGCCTTATTTGGTATTGCATTTTGGTCCCTGGTTTGGCCCATGAAAACTCAGGCCCAATAGAAATCCAGAATTTCCTATAAATTGGCTTCAGTTTCTCAGATCACAACACACCACAAGATCATAAGTTGCAACACAAGAAAACCAGTATTTGGGAGCTGTGTGTGATCGACTAGATCTGAGAAAACTAGGAGGAAATTCTGCTTCTCAACCGAAAAGGAATCTGAAGGGAATCTTCATCAGATATTTGGATTGGAGTTGGGATACAGATCGGAAGAACAGATCAAGAGGATCGTGTACTTTCTTCTCTCTCATTTTCGAAATAAACTTCTTTATTTCATAGATTTAATTCCTTAATTTGTTTGGAATAAATCTTGGTGCGCAAGAAAGAGGATCAAGGATCAAATCTCTGCGCACTACGTTCTTCAAGATCTACAATCCAAATATTCCATAAAACCCCCTTATGCATAATCAATAGGAGCATGCTAGGAATAATCATAGGCATAACAATTTATTTTTGATATTCCAATTAACGATCTCGGCTAATGAATTAAGTGATTCAATTCACAAATCCCTTCATTTAGCTACTCGTACCTTGGAATTGGTACAATTGAATTGAAAAGCATAACTTAGTCATAACAATTACACTTGAAATAGCAATTTCCCCCAAATTGGATCCTTGGCCTTTATCTAGACTTGATTCTTCATGTTCTTCATCAATCAGATAGATTTGGATTACGATCCCCTTCAATTGATGGTTGGATGAGATTAGGTGTTTTGAGAGTGAAAAACCGCCACAAAAGTGTAAAAAGTTCTTTCCCTAATCATTCATCCACCTTTTATATTAAGTTCTCAGACCTCAATTTTGCCCTGGATGAAATGAGCTCGACCCAGATACTTCAAAATATAAAAACTGCCAAAATAGCTCGCTCGGGTTTGTCTCTGACAATTCCCAGTCGAGCTCTATAGGGTTCGGTCGGTATTTGCCCTACAGAAGCAAATCTCAACCGAACCCATTCTGGTCCGGACCGGGATTTGGCTCTGAAATCTCCCTGTTGCTCCATTGTTCCATCTGGGTCGGTATTTTCCATGCATGTACATGATTCAGGTCAATTTTTCACCAAAAATGGGTCAAACTTTACGAAAAATGCTCAATACCTTCCCTACACAACAAAACACGAAAATAAGACAAAAACAAATGAAAGCCATATGATATGTGGGTGAAATGAAAGGAAACAAGCACTCAAACATATCAATAAATTGGTTATTTCACACACATATCATAGAGAAGAAGGAAGATGATACCCTTAAAAAGGAGATCGAAAAGCTCAAGGGAGATATGGAGAAACTGACATCTAGTGCTTGCGTTTCTGTTGCACAGGTTGATCCCATAGCTGACGTGAACTACATGAACCGAGGAGGTTATTAGAATCAGTACAGGAAAGGGGGAAACCAGTATTACCCACCGAGAGCTCATCCTGGATTTTCTTATGCTCAACCTGAAGGTGCTGAACAACCCCCACCAGATTTCTATGTTCAAAATGGAGAGATCGTGGAGAAGAAGAAGGAGAGCCTTGAAGAGGTGTTGCAAAAGTTCATCTAGGCATCCGACAACCAGGCTGGCAAAATCAAGCAAGAAGTAACCGAGTTTAACACTGAAGTGGGCAGACTTGGGAAGCACATGCAGATTATCAAGACGCAAGTCAGTCAGATTGCTACCTCACTTGGTATGCAACACGAGTAAGGGAAGATGTCGAGCACCACCAAAGTGAACCTCAAGAAGAAAAAGGAGTGCAAAGCAATCAAGTTGAGGTCCGGAACCAGCTACACAGACCCGAGGATGCCCCAAAACGAGTTTGGGGGAGAAGTGGAGGAAATTCCCTGAGGAATGCCCTCTGTTTCAACCAACACGCCCTGTGTCGATCAACACAGAGTACATGAAGAGGATGGAATGTCAAATGAAGATGAAGACTCGATCAATAGGAACTCAGCGGGTGTGTTGATCGACACACCCCCTTTCGATCGACACAGAGGGCAGGTCAACATAATTCCTTTCCAATCGACACAGAGTCTCCTTAGCTCAATAATCCAAGTTCCAAAACTGCTCCGACACCTCCGATGTTGTTTCCACAATGGTTTTCTAAGCAGAATGAGGATTTCAAGTTCTCGGGGTTCATGGAGAATTTGAAGAAGGTAAGTATTAACTTACCATTGATCGAGGCTTTGAGAGAGATCCCAGGCTACATGAAGTATCTTCAAAAGCTGATGAGTGAGAAAAAATATTTTGTGAAGAATTCAACTGTGAAGCTTCATGAGCAGTGCAACCTACTCCTTCAGAAGAAAATTCCAATCAAGAGGAGTGATCCAGGACGCTTCTCGATTCCAGTCGAGATCAAGGGGATTGAATTTCAAAAGGTGTTGTGCGGCACTGGTGCCAGCATCAATCTGATGCCCTACTCCATCTGCAAATTCCTCAACATTGGAGAGATGAGGACTACTACAATCACACTTCAGATGGCAGACCGCTTTGTGTCTTGCCCAAAGGTATATTTGAGGATGTTCTCATTTGTGTGAGTCATCTAATCTTTCCTGCAGATTTTGTAGTTTTGGATATGAAGGAGGATAGCAATATACCCCTCATCTTGGGACGAGAGTTCTTGGATACTAGTGCCGCACTTATTGATTGCCGCAGTGGGGAAATTACACTACGAGCTAATGATGAGAGGATCACATACATGCTCGATAAAATTTTGCAGCAATTCGAATGGAATCGGATCGCCTCCATAGAAGACTCTAAAGATGATGTGGAGGAAACCAAGGAAGAGAAAGAAGACCAAGATGCCATTGAATGGGAGCGAGGAAATGGGATGGCAAAATGGCCAATTACACCATCTTACCCCGAGCTCACTGCTGTCATTCAAGATCTTTTGGTCTATATGGTTGATGCTCGAGGATGGCGAGTCCGCACCCATCCTCTATGGACTTGAGAAAAAGAGGTACCGTCGAGCTTTAACATTAACTAAGCACTTGTTCGGAGGTAACCCAACCTTTATTTGCTTTATTTTCTATTTCCTTTGTTTTATTTTCGAGTTTTAGTTATTTGTGTTATTTTCGAAAAAAAAAATGCGGATTGACCTCTGTATCGATCGACATGCCTGATGTCGATCGACACAGAAGTCCAGACAGAGCAACACTTTCAACTCAAAGCAGCAGACCGGAGGACGGAGGATTCTGATAGGCTGACCATAGATCGTAAGGAGGCTTGTAAACTGGAACTTAGTGGATTCCCGATTAAGTTCAGAAGAGTGGACGTAGGATTTTAAGTCCGAACCACAATAATATCATGTGTCGTTTACTTGGTTACTTTAAGTTTCCGCATTGTTAAGTTTCTCAAACTTACTTTAAACCTTCAATACTTGGCTAAGTATGGAAGCGTATAAACTTAAAACTTACTTGGCAACCTTCTGAGCTAAAACTTACTCTTTCATTAACCCAAAATTGAGTTTCAGTCAGTTTCGAAGAACAAGTGCAAATCATACTTACTTCCACTGCAATATATATTTCTCTGATTTCGGGACAAACAATTAGTAATTTTTTGGTAATGACAATTAGACTTATTATGGTGATGAGGACATCAATCATGTGGAAAAATCAACCATTGATCTGAGCTTGCACCAGAGACCACTACATCTTTAGTTATGGAACAGTTAGAATTGGCTCTAGCAGCACTATCCAAGGAGAAGTGGTAAACACTAGAATTACTTTCAAGGAAAGAGATTACCTCTTGCAAACTCACTCAGAAAGCAATGTCCAAGTGAGCAATGCCATAGCGATTGTGGTGACAACTGAGAATTAGACCAACAAGCCAATTGATGAGAGATCGGCATCAATCAACTCGGAAGTTGGACCCTCTCGGCACATACCAAAAGAGAACATTGCTGAATCACCTGATCATTGCACTGAATTAGTTTAAATTTATGAATCTGAGGAATTATCCATTGGAGAAATTTACTTTGGATAACCACCAAGGACAAGGATTGGGAATAGTAGTTAAACAACCGCCAAGCATCAATGGGACCAACGGTTAGATTGTTATAATACTGTCCGATTCCCCGATTCCATCTCATTGAGTCCCAAAATCGGTCTTCCATCTTCTGATCATTCCACAAAATGAATAGGAGACTGGTGTCTGTCGCTTTGGTACTAGGATCTTCTGAAGGAATTAATATTTAAATGGGGAGAAGAATGATCAATTCTTATCGACACTACTGCTAATGCCACGGTCAAATTTTACTTTGCTAAAATTCTTAAGAAATGAAGTCCAGCAACATCTCTCACAAAGAAGGAATTGCGTCATTTTTGTTGGCGACATTCTGTTTATGGTTGAATATATGACAATCATGCAGGTCAGGATGAGATTGACTTTTTGGCGTAATGAGAAGGATTGGGCCAACATGTGGATTGGACAATGATATGGTGAGACATTCAATCTTGAACAAATAACCTGAAGGGTCCTAACCATTTTGAAATTCACAAAAAGAACTGGATCAACTGAACCCTCTTATACTGAGTCAAATTTCAATCAAAAGCCTGCGGATAATTATCCATCATCATCAAACTTGCAAGTTGAATTCCATCAAGAAGCTCCTCCACACGGCAATGAACATTCTTAGATTAAACTGGTTGTCTTCAGATCTCAAGAACAAGTTATATTTTCTATAGTAGAACTAGTCCATTTAACTTTGGAAGAAGTTGCTTCTCTTCGTAATGACAGAATAGAAAGAAGAACTATACAAGCTCTGTCAGCTGCTCAGATAGAAACTATGATGGAAGTCTCAATTATGGATACAATCTTTCAGGCCGTGCACACAGAACAACAAGCCTTGATCACACAAGCCATTACAACTATGAAGATGATTACACAGACAAAAACCGTAGCTCAAGTCAGTGTTGATGCATATGCGGATGATCAATGGAGAAAGGCTACTCGAGTTAAACTTCAAAGAATTGGTTTAAACATCGTTGCAAAGATCGCAGATGATAGGAGAATCAAGGAATAACGTGTTGAGATTTAAAAACTAGAGGCAAGCGCATCGCTAAAGGAACTGGTGTGAAACAAAATGCCGAAGAAATATATGCTGATGAGCAAAGAGCAAATACTGATATACCAGAGCAATCAGTTGAACACCATTTTGATGAAGTCAGCTCCCGCTCCACTTTTGCTATCGATGCCACTCCGATCACCACCATCATTTCTTGTCTACAAGTTGGCGCATCGTTCTCTTCTCAGCCCAAACTAACACAGCGAATTCTCAAGCTATAGTGCCAGTTCCACTCAGACATCAAGTCAACCCCCTCACATTAGCTCTCACTCTCATTGAATGAAACAACATATTAATTCAGCAAGGGATTGATAAAAAATTTGATGAATTGAGGCTTTAACAAGAGGAAGCTCAAAGATTGAATGACACAAAAATGATCACTATAGTGCTCACTTTGGCTACCCTTCTTGATGTAGTCAAAAGGGGGGAAGAAGTAGAAAGAGCATGGATGAAGGGGGAAACAATTCAGAAGAGCAAATAAAGTGGAAAAATGCCGAAGATGAAAATGAACAAATAGAAAAAGAAGAAACATGATGAGCACCATGATGGATAATAGGTCAGCTATGTGCTTTACTTTCACATTTGATAATTTGCACTTACTTGTTGTTTCTCTATAAAGATTCTTTTCTTTTCTCTTAATCTCAAAAAAAATGAAATATCAAGCAATATCTTCTTGTTACTTCATAATTTGAGGGGGAAGATTCTTTATAGGATGTGAAGATGCAATGTTTAACCTTCGTTGGTGTTAAAGTCGAAGTTATGTTTAACACTATAGTGTTAGACTGTACTGCTGATTTAATCTTATCATTCCTTATCTGTTCGTATTTAATTATTTTCGTCAATTCAGTTTATTCTAGGATAGATATATATTTTATAAAGATTTGGGAACGAATAGGATTTAATTTATAGATATATTTGAATAAATTTACTTCCTAATCTTTAGAGATAAATTCAAATCTTTCATATATATCTTTCACATATCTTCACATATTTTCCTCTAGTATTTGCAGTTGAGATATATATGGAAAGATACAAATCTAGCACGAAGCTACACTCATCTACATCTATATAAAGGGTGGCTGGGATGAAGATTCACGTTGGACGACCTACATTATTCATCAAGATGTATTATACAAGGCGTTCCCACCTTTCAACAAGCATTCCCTGTTTGTTTAGCTAGCAAATCCATTCAAGCCGAAGAAGGATCCTACCTCCGGAGAGTGAATCCAACGGTAGAGGATTTTTGAGGATTGAATCGTTAGTTCGTAAATACGGTTTGTTCATATTTGTAGTCTCTACTTCTATGTAAATTCAAGTTTTTTCGAGGGAGTGAACCGAGAAGAGGTTTGACTATTTATTATTTTGATTTTGCTGTGTAAACTGTATTAATATAGTGAAATCTATTTTTGGCCGTGAGGCTCTCGCGAGTTTAGAACCTCTAGACTCGTGAAAAATAATTTTGTGTCTGCGTTAAATTTTCGTTGCATGTTAAACTTTGAATGTGTCAATCTTTGACATCTCTGACATTCTATTTAACATTACTCTGTTAGTCAGGCATATTGAATTCGCAAAGTTGAACACTTCAACACCTCGATGTTAATAGTAAACTCGTGTACTAAATTCTTTCAATTGGTATTAGAGCCTACTTCTTGACGGACTAAGTTGTTTGTTCGTGAGTGCAGTTTACTATTATGGATTTTTCAAGCCCTGCTTGTCGTCCACCCATTCTAGAGAGTGATGGCAATAACTACTCTCTGTGGAAGTCTCGAATGAGGATATACATCAAGTCTTTAGAAGAGCAAGCGTGGATTGCTGTTTTTCATGGATGGAAACCTCCAAAAACCACTGTTCAATATCCGAAGGATGCTGCTAAAACTATTACCAAACATAAACCTGAAGGACAATGGAGTGTTGAAGAACGACTTATCTCTAACTTTAACATCGAAGCTTTAAATGCTATACTTATTTCTTTGGATGTTGGTTGTTTCAGGTTAGTATCAAGATGCTCGGAAGCACGAGAAGCCTGGTTCATACTTCTAGAGAAATTTGAAGGAACTGACAGTGTTAGAGAGACTAAGATGCGATTACTTGCTATTAAATTTGAGTCTCTCAAGATGCTGGAAGAAGAAACAATTTCCTCTTACTTTGAGAAGATTGAATCAATGGCAAACGAATCTCATGTACTAGGTGAACCCATCAGCAATAAGAGACTTGTCAACAAGATGTTAAAGTCGCTGCCAGAAAAGTTCAACACCATGATCACTGGAATCAAAGAAGCGAGAGATGTTGAAACACAAGATTTTGCTGAACTGGTAAGTATTCTAACAATTTATGAGATAAATCTGAAGGAACATAAAGAAGAATACAAAGCAAAGAGCATAGCTCTTCATGGTGGAAAAGCTGGAAGTGGGACATCTCCAAGTTCAACATATGCAACCTCGCAAGAAGATAAATCTGATGTTGAACTTCTAGACGAAGATAAGTCAAATCATATTTTACTTACTAACGAGTTCAATAAGTTTGTCAGATCCATGAGGGATGATATAGGAGACTCAAACTGCAGCAAAAGAAGTTCAACACCTATATCTACTATGTCAAACTTTTCAAACCGCTCAATTAATTCATCAAGGAGACGAAGTGATGGATCAGTGAATAAAGAGATATATTCTTTTAAGATGAATATTGATGGTGTAAATGTCATGGTTATTCTGGAATATGCCACTATGCAAATGAGTGTCCAACTCTTTTGAGAAGAAGAAAGTCTGACTTCAACACAACATTCGGTGATGAATCTGAAGATGAAGAAGGAGATGGCGAAAGAGAATGTACAAATAATGATATAGAGATCACAAAGGTTGGAAAGATTGAAGAAGAAGCTACTGAAGAGATGAAGGAAAAAGATGTTGATATATTAGACTTCAACATTCTGTCCCTAGAAGATGCTGTAAATTGTTATATACAATCAGAGAATGAACATTCTAATGTTGAACTTTGTTCTATTGTCAGGAATCAGGAATGTAAGACTTACATGATCACACATAGCGATATTGATCAAATATACCACTACTTGGAAAGCAAAAGGTGTGAAGAACGGAGCAAGAAATTGTCAAAGCTTAAAGAAGTAAAACTAGTACTGAGATAACAAATTTCAATGTTTGAAGTTCTTTGAACTCATAAGAATCACGAAGTGGATGTGCTGAAGATCAAGGTATGTGAAATTGATTTTATGTTTAACAATGGTAAGTCAAAATTGGATGAGATTATGTCTATTAAATATTATGATAACTTTGTTTTAGGTTATGAAAAATTAAATTTTGTTATGTCAAAGTCTGAGAAAAACTTGATTAAATTTTCCAGAGTAGAGTCTAACATCACTAAGCAACGTGTCAAAGATACATCTAAGGTGTCTGTGTGTTATTACTGTAATAGATTTGGACACATAAAACCTTTATGTAGATTTAGAATTGATGAGAAAAGGAATATTAATCAAAGATGTGATAAAGAGGATAAAACATGTCTAGTTGTGTATACTTGCTTAAAGACTAATGTTGCAGGTACTTGGTACTTTAACACAAGTTTTTTTAGCCATATGTTATGTAACAAATCGTTTCTGACAGACTTCACTTTTATAAGTGGAGATATGGTTACTTGTGGAAAAGGTGCTAGAGGAAATATCACTATCAGGTTTGATATATATGCATGCGAGGTCTATGACCAATCTAACAATTGTCTCATCTTTGAAAGTAGATCAAAACATTATTATTATGAGACTGAACAGCATAAGAAGATAGGACATGAAAATGTTCGAGGAATACAGAAACTTCTCATCTATGATGCTGTAAAAGACATTCCACAACTGAAGTTCAACATACTAAAGTTCAACATAGTGAAGTTCAACATGGTAAAGTTCAATATAGAAAAGTTCAACATGAAAAAGTTCAATATGGTCAAGTTCAACATGGTAAAGTTCAACATGGACAAGATCAGCGGGTGTTAAGTTTAATATGGTCAAGTTCAATATGGACAAGGTCAACTTGGTCAAGTTTAATATGGAAAAGGTTTGTGATTCACGTTTGAAAGGTAAACAAACTCATACATTCCATCTCATCTTGAGTATGACTAACTCTAATGCTTGCTTTGGTCTACTGCATATGGACTTAATGAGTCTTATAGAAGTAGATAGTGTTGGAGAGAAAAGGTCTGTGTTAGTTTGTGCTGATTATGACTCTAGATTCACTTGTATAGAATTCTTGAAAGTAAAGTCCGACAACTTAGAACTTTTCAAAAAATCATATAGGAGACTTATAGAACTTTATCATGCTGATGTTACTCGAATTAGAATTGATCATGAGAGAAAATTTGAAAATATAAACTTCTCTAGTTTATGTAAAAGAAAGAAGATGATCTCAACACATAAAATACCTCAACTGAATGATGTTAAAGAAGGGAAGAATAGCACACTCCAAGAAATAATTAGAGTTATGTTACACTATAAAAGCTTGTCTAAAAGATTATTGGTTAAAGTTGTTAACACTACTTGCTATTCAAATAGAGTTTTATTTACTGCTTGCTATTCAAATAGGGTTTTGTTGAAAAGAAAAAAGTCAAATCTGAAACATATGCATGTATTTGGGAGTATGTGTTATATTCTGAATAATCATGATTATTATACTAACTTTGACTCCAGGAACAACAAAGTTTTCTTTCTTAGATGTTCAAGCAATAAGCAGGTTTATCGCGTGTTTAACTTACATACTAAAGCAGTACAAGAATCTGCCAATATTGTCTTTGATGATACAGGAACCTTACTAGAAAAACAGAACGTGGAAGATACATCTCATCTCATAAAGAATGACATAGAATCAAAAATTGAGACGAGTACAGATGTTAGACAAACAACAAGTCCAACATCAACTTCAGACTCTGACATTGATAAAGAGGAGGATCTAGTTACTCATAGTTCAAACTCTGACAAGAAGGAAATCTGTGACACCCTGGTCTCAAACTCAAAAACTAGAAAACTACCTCTTCGAAACAAAAGGAATCTCCCTCAGTCTCAAGTCATTGGAAGTGTCTTCGAAGGAGTACAGACTCTCAAGAAAGCCCCCATCAATTGGAAAGAGATGGTAAAAATGGTTTGTAAGTTCAACATCTTCCACTCTAGTGATTATGTATTTCTAACTGAACTTAAGCATGTTTCTGAAGCTTCAAAAGATGAGAATTGGATATTGTCTATGCATGAAGAATCAAGTCAGTTTGTTTATATTGATGTGTGGATCTTAGTTCCTATGCTTAAAGACAAAAACATAATTGGAACTAAATGGATATTTAAGAATATACCTAACTTTCTACTCGATCTAAAGTTTAACAGAGGTATTATGGGTAAGACACACTTTGTTAAACATACTGATAAGAGCTTTATAGTTTCTCAAGTTAATAACTTAATGTTTGGGGCAACTGATGTTAGACTTATATAGATGACTTTGTCACAATAATGTTTGACATGTTCGAAATTAGTATGGTAGGTGAGTTTAACTACTTCTGTGGATTCCAGATTAAGCAGTATAGTGATAGTTTTTATATTTCTCAATCTAAGTTTGCTCAAGGTTTAGCAAAAAGATTTGGATTAGGTTCTGCAAAATATATGAAAACACTAATGAGTTCCAGTGTCAAACTTAGCAAAGATGGAAGACGTGTTAGTGTTAAACCTACTGAATATTGTGTAATGATAGGTAGCTTGTTATCATTTACTGCCAGTAGACCAGATATTCTTTTCAGTATTGATGCTGATGTTAGATACAAGTCTGAACTCAAAAAGTCTTATATTAGATTATGGTATACAAAAGATATTGGTACTAACATTACAGGTTATGGCTTTGCTGATTACACAAGATATGTTGATCACAGTGTTAATGTGAAACAAATGTTTGAAGACTACGGTATGTTTAGTGAAACTTTATCATTGTTGTGCAACAATGCTGATTCTAATGAGATTTCTAAAAATCATGTCCAACATCCTAGAACTAAGCACATAGCTATTCAACACCACTATGTTAGAGATTTAGTGGAAAAAGATCTTATTGCACTTAAATACATTCTTACTAAAGATCAAATTGCTGACATGCTTACAAAGAGCCTTGATTTTGAGAGATTCTCTTATCATAGAAAATCTCTTGATATGTATAATGCTTCTTAAATTCGTATGAGTAGAATGTTGATCATTGAAAATATTGAGTCGATCAACATTCAGTTGTTTTTCAATTTATCGTTCTGCTTGCCTGATTCTTTCTTATCGGTTGTGTTATATCCTTTCTCTTTAAGATCTGAATTATGAAAAAAAAACTCATGTTATAAGACGGTAGGCACAGAGTGAGGCCTTAATGTCAACACATGGAGTATAAACTCATGTTATAATAAGTATAAGAGTGAGGCCTTAATGTCAAAACATTGAATATGTTTGTTATGTACGATCATCATTTCTCAAGTACTGTAGACATGATGTTACTAGGAACATTGTCTATGTGGAATATATTGAATGGTGAGGTAATACATGCTGAATTTGTATGTCACAAGCTAAGTACTGGAGATAGGATGTAATTAGGGACACTATCTCTGTGGAACATGACACATGGCATTGTTCTTTATCAGATCGTTTGTTTTATACGGGTATAACACTCTGATGTTAAAGTTTGAAGGCTTGCATTTTTTTATGTCATAAAAAAACCAAAAAAAAGAGAGAAAAAAAAACAAAAAAAAGATAAAAAGAAAAAAGAAAGGGGTCTTTAATCATTATTGAGTTCTTTGGTGTCGCAGTTTGCTCAGAGGTTTGGATGTGTTAAAGTTGGAGTTAAACTCAATTTCCCTTTTCTTGATCAAGTGAACTTGGATGTTGTGTGGGCTGAATTTCTTGGTGTTGGATAAGGACTTCTCATGAAATCTTAAGTTTTTCTTTCCTGCAAACATTCAGGGGAGAAAGATTCAGTTTCAGTTTTTATTCAGTTTTTGTGAAAAGTATAATATCTTTTATGGTGCAGTTTAATATCTCATTATGCAGGTTGAATAGAACTGAATTACAAGTGTTGTGTTGGAATGCTTACAGGAATGATAAGCTTAAGGGGGAGATTGAAGATGCAATGTTTAACCTTCGTTGGTGTTAAAGTCGAAGCTATGTTTAACACCATAGTGTTAGATTGTACTGGTGATTTAATCTTCTCATTCCTTAATTATTCGTATTTAATAATTTTTGTGAATTCAGTTTATTCTAGGATATATATATATTTTATAAAGATTTGGGAACGAATAGGATTTAATTTATAGATATATTTGAATAGATTTACTTCCTAATCTTTAGAGATAGATTCAAATCTTTCATATCTTTCATATATATCTTTCACATATTTTCCTCTAGTATTTGCAGTTGAGATATATATGAAAAGATACAAATCTAGCACGAAGCTACACTCATCTACATCTATATAAAGGGTGTTGGGATGAAGATTCAAGTTGGACGACCTACATTATTCATCAAGATATATTATACAAGGCGTTCCCACCTTTCAACAAGCGTTTCCTGTTCGTTTAGCTAGCGAATCCATTCAAGCCGAAGAACGATCCTACCTCTAGAGAGTGAATCCAACGATAGAGGATTTTTGAGGATTGAATCGTTAGTTCGTAAATACGGTTTGTTCATAGTTGTAGTCTCTACTTCTATGTAAATTCAAGTTTCTTTGAGGGAGTGAACCGAGAAGAGGTTTGGATATTTATTATTTTGATTTTGCTGTGTAAACTTTATTATTATAGTGAAATCTATTTTTGGCCGTGAGGCTCTCGCGAGTTTAGAACCTCTAGACTCGTGAAAAATAATTCTTTGTGTCTGCGTTAAATTTCCGCTGCATGTTAAACTTTGAATGTGTCAAACTTTGACTTCTCTAACATTCTATTTAGCATTACTCTGTTAGTCATGCATATTGAATTCGCAGTGTTGAACACTTTAACACCTCGATGTTAATAGTAAACTCAGGCACTAAATTCTTTCAACTTGATAAGGTAACTATGTTGGCGTTGTTGTTAAATTTGTAATCCTTTATTCCAGTTTGATAAGTTGATTTTGACAACATAAAAAAGGGAAAACTGTTAGGAATTATTGTTCAGTTCTTGTTTAGTTTTTTATGTGTCAAACCATCTTATAGTCAGTTAATGTGTGTAGACCTAACATTTTTTAAATTAGACTAGAGTTGTTCAAACATGTAAAGTCTTGTATAGGCTCATTAAGTTGTAATAGGATCTTCTAGTTTTCAGTCGAAACGGTTGTTAGTCATTTGAAGTGGTTTTAGACTGTACACATGAACAAATTGGCAAAAATCCAAACTCAGAGAAGTCATGAAGTATAAGTCATCGTTGAAATTAAAAGCGACTGACAGACGCAAAAGGAACAATGTCCAAAAAGTGAAATTCAAGTTCGAAAAAGTTTAAGGAATTAACAAGTTGTTTGATTCCTATTACGTTTGAAAAAGAGTCGTTCTGAACTACAAGGATAAAATTAGGCATGCTTTACATACATGCTCTGCCGACCGTAGCGATGTGACAAATGCCTTTTAGAAAAAACATGGCTGGCCAATAACTTCTTCAATGGCTCTTCAACTTCTCTCTAATTATAAATAGCTAAGGATAACTTGGGAGAAAAGATAATAGATTATGAATTATGAATTACAATAGATGAAGGTCATATCACAAAGTTTCAAATACGAGGAAGTATCACGAAAAAGAGCAAATCATATACATTATGTGTGGAACTCAAACTCGCACGAAGTATTCTACAGAGAGATGCCAATGACGTGTTCGTGGTAAAACCAATAGACCTGAAACGAGCAAAAATAAGTGGATTTGTTGGGTGCACATATAGCCGGAGGATGGAGGAGGTTCCCGCGACCGCTACAGACCAACAATATCACTTGTAACTCCATTTTAATAATTTTCAATCCTTTTTTGGTGATCGGATAGTGGATGGAAGGATCTTCTAGTATCCATACAAGTATAAAATCTTTTTGTTCTTTATTTCTTTCTCCACTTTACTTTTCAGTTTAGCATTTTTTAAAATCCAACAACTCACAAGTTGTTAGAGTATATCTCGAAAACTGTTACAATAATTTCCTACGACTTAAAAACGCTCAAAGTGTCTCAACTGACTTGAGTAAGAGTTAGCTTAGGCCACCCCATATTTTTTATTAAAACTTTGGCCACACATGTATATAGGTTAACTTACTAAAGTTTTTGACATTTCATCAAAACTAATGCATATCCTAACAAGCACTACTAGAAATTATGCGTGTCCCAACAGCGGCCACTGTTGTTAATTAATACTTATCCTGACACATGTATCTATTCTAACAGTTATCTACCCTGTTGTCCCAAAAGGTGTCATGATAGGTATAACCCCTATAATAACAGTAATGGTGTCGTTATAACACAACCATTACTAACATATATTCGTGTCAGGATAGTGCATCTAATGTAACAAAGTTCGCTGTCATTATAACCCAACCACTTCTTACATATTTGCCTGTTAGGAAAATCAATCTAAAGTGACTAATGACTGTGACTAAAAATTGTTTACTTCACATATGTACCAGTTAGAAAAAATAATATATGCTAGCAAACTTCATTGTCGGCAAATTTGTTTTTGCTAACAAAAAGTGTCATTAAAAACCATTGTTCATAAAATGCTAATTTTATAATTTTTATAATCTTTATTCAATCTTAACATGAATAAACAAAATAAATTCAAGATGACTTTCAAATAACATTTACTAGAAAATATACTAAAATTCAAATAATTTCACTGGATTTTTATAACAAAAGTACTTGAAATAAAAAAAAAAAAAAAAATAGCCATCGATTTCTAAAAGAAATCTTAACAAAAGAAAAGTCATCAGCAGGTATTTGTCTCTCGGCCTCTGCTAATAATGCCCTTGCCTCATCTCTTTTTTCTTCAGCTTTATAATAACACGGCATGTTGCATCATTCTGCAATGGATGGAGTAAAATTCAGTAAACACTTAAAATTACCATTTACCAAGACAAAACATTAAGAAAAAATCTACTTAAATGTTAAGAAACAAACTAATACGAGCATTATAAAACAAAATTACTGAATTTTCATAATAGAAATAAATTAAGTCTACAAGAAAGAATTAAACTGTATGATTCAAATTAAAAAATTGAATATAAAGAAGAAGAATGATTTCATTTCAATAAAAAATTACAACGAAATATGCAAGTCTCTCTCCAATAAACGGCTTAATAACTATACAAATACTAAATTAAGTAGTCTACATTATTAATAAGT
This sequence comes from Plectranthus barbatus, assembly GCA_026898455.1. Classification (NCBI taxonomy): domain Eukaryota; kingdom Viridiplantae; phylum Streptophyta; class Magnoliopsida; order Lamiales; family Lamiaceae; genus Plectranthus; species Plectranthus barbatus. Next base: position 498,654 of record JAPKLW010000438.1, read on the forward strand.
AAAATACTAAGATTTCAGAAATAACTTACTTCTAAATCTCGTGGAAGAACAATAGCCATGTTGCTGGATGTATGAAGAACTCAAACTGAGGTACAAGGAGTGCTGCAGAGATGATGTACTGAAAGTTAGACACATATTCATAGGTCTATAAAGATGGTGCTAGATTAGAAGATTTTCTATTTACACCAATCCGATAGACTAACAGGGCCTATTGATGAAAACATCAACAAGTAAAACTGCATGGACATTGCAACATTACAAACCTTTCTTGCTACCATACTACGGAGTAGTGTTCCAGAAAACCCGTGTATTTGCCTTTGTTCTGCTCAGATATTTCTAATTAAGCAACCAAGGAGATTTAGAACCCATCTAAATGAAGAGATATAAGAAACAACAAAACAATTAGGAGTAGAAGAATAAATGTGCCATATTTCTAGTAAGAACGACAACAGTACAACCACTTGTTTGAGGTGCCATCCAAGATGGAGCAAGAGTCTAGCAGGAGATCAGATGCAAATATATGATGTAAAGAATGAATTCTTCAATAAAATAATGAACAATAATATAAATTGTAAATAATTCAAACAACTATAAGACAAACCTGATTGTTCATTTGAACTCTATTACATAATTCCCTATTAAGTTCCCAGCAGATGCTTTTATCATTGGAAATAAACAGTAATGACCAAGAAAGCAATTCGAAATTGATGCTCTTGGAGTCTGAAATTGATGTCATCTCGGTCCTGCACAGCTAAGACAAGCAAAGGGCAGTACCGAGAGACCAAGAAAGCAATTCGAAAATAAGCTTGCAGCAGAAAAATAATCAACCTTACTAAGGCATATAAACGAACACATGCAGTGCAAGAAGAATGTACAACAACAAGACACTAAATGGCAAAAAGAATGATCAGTTAGTAACCAATAGCTTATCCACATTAAAAAAAATTAGGGACCATAATAAAAAATCTGAAATCATGCTTTTTATCGGAATATGATGATATTTTAGCAATTTTAGCCTTCTCAAGTTTTAGAATATCAGCACCAATCTCCAAGCCTCAACAAAAATCAATGACATTAGCGAGTTAATCAGAATTTAATTACTTTAAGAAAATCAATCAAGGCAGACAACATCTTTATTATTTTCAGAAGTTCCATAATCAATTTAACCGAAAACTAGAAAAACAAGACATAACACTAATGCTATCAACCAAGATGCCGCAGCAAAGCCAGCGCAAGAGGAGAAACGGGGGAGCATTCATCAATGTTAAAAAAGAAGCAGTAAAAGGGGATAAAATCACCGTAGCAATCGGGATTCAGCAAACCGATCAGACACCATTGGAAGAGCCGCACAAAGATATCAGAACTCAAGGCTTCAGAACAGCAGTTCCAAGGGATTCATCGCTCATATTCTCTTGTAGAATGGAGTCCGAGTGCTGCAAAAGCTTTCTATTCCACAATGCATGGCACATGATTAAAAGGGAATCAACATAGCCTTTTACTAAAGCTAAACTATGAGCAGATGATAAGTGAAATATAGCGACCAACTTGGGAATTGCCATCAATGGCCAAAATAATGCAACAATTAAGAAGAAGCGGGTTAAGCTAAACCATCAGAATAACAGGATTAATCATACAACACCTTATCTACCTTTCCTTATAACTTCTTGAATCTGATACATATTGTCCTCCCCCATACTCTGTGAAGATTCTATTTCAAGATTATTCAACCGAGACAAATGTTCAATCAAAACATTGGTAAATCAGAATTACTCAAACAGTTACAATAACTTATCACTAGACACAAGTCCACCAACCTTTTTTTTTCTTTTTTGAATTGAAACTTTTTCCATTCACATGAGAAGGCAATTTAAATGCAGCACCTTCAACTCATCCCTATAAGCTTTGTTCTTCAATGTTTTTGTAATACTGGCCGAGTAAGAATTCTCAATTAGTGAAAACATATTTCTCCAATTTGATTATTATGACTTGTAGCGTGAAAACAACAATAACAAACATACTAGACAGTCTAAATTCCTAAAAGTACTGTTCTTTAATATTTTCATCCTCTGCAAATATTCACGTTATAAACATCCTTTTTCTTTTTTTTTTTTTTTTTGATAAAAAGAAACAGCCATAGTGAGTACCTGGAGTGACATTTAGAGCTTCAATCCCCTTCTTCGTACATCGGGGAACTCCTTTTCCCACGCAGTCGAATCGAACAAGGAAACGCTGAAGTGGAGGCGTTTGGTGGGCTGAAACAACAGAAAATCTCCAAACAACAGGACCTGAGCATCATAATAAGATTCAAAGGGCACCGAATCTAAAATCCTATTCACTTCAATCGCCAAATTGATGAACTCTCATCCTTCAATCGCCACACTCTCCCATCTTTCCAAGCATTTTAATTGAAATTTCAAATGGCGCATGCACCAGAATTCGACAAAGAAGCCCTTGAACAGGCTGAGATGAAAAATTTATACGAGAATCGAAGAAAAGTGGTCAAGATAGAGTAGCGGTTTTGGATTTCTGGCGTTGGAGAAGCAGAGGTTTCACATCTCAATCCATTGAAATAAGAGAGGGTTTATTATTTCTTAATTTTTGACTATTTTTTTTTAATTTTTCTAAAGACCTATTCTCACACAATATGATATTAGAATAAAAAATAGAGGGAAATTATTCACACCAAAATCAAAATTTCCCTCTACTATTTCATTTTAGAAGGGTATTTTTTTATGACACTCTACATGCACGGTTAGGTAAAATACATATATATAGTTTTTTCTAGTTTTTAATATTAATTTTTTTTTTGATATATTAAGCACAAGTTTTTCCTAACACTTGTTATAATAAATATAGTATCATTACATTTTTTGCTGTGTGTCAAGAAATAGGTGTCACTATATGTCAAATTTCTAGTAGTGAAGGGTAATTTATAAAAAAAAAATTAGCAAATTTTTAAATATATATTTAGAATAAGGTAAAATTACTTATTATATCCCAATCTTTCTCCTTCTATTGATTTTATCCTATCTTTCACTTTTGTGTAAGAATTTCATCCCACATAACAAATGACGTTAATCCATTGTTGATTTAAGTATTTTTCCTTCACATGAATGTTTATGTGGCATCCATGTTAATTTTATTTATTTTTAAATGGATGATTATCAAAATGACCATCGTTTCATTAAAATTTAAAAAATCGGCAATTAAAAAATAAATGGGGAATCTAACGTTTGCTGAATTTTAAAATCTTAATCAAACGTCTTTTGAAAATAAATAAAAATTCATGTGGATGTTGATGTGGCATCCAAGTAAAAGAAAAATGCGTGAATAAACAATTAATTAATGTAGTTTACTATTTGCAATGAAATTCATACAAAAAAAAGTAAGATAATATCGATAAAAGGAAAAAAAAAATTGAAATAAAATTAAATACAAATTTTGGAAAAAAAATAAATAGTTTCCCTTAGAATAATTAACTCAATGAATCGATCTTTCTATATTCCCTATGACTATTCACATATCCTATTATTCAATCCTAATATTTTTACGAAGAATTTTGTAATACATGATGGTACTCAAAATATCTTTATTTTAACATTATTAATATTTCTATGAAAATGAAGTACTTAATAACTTTTGTGTAAGTGGATGATATGAATGAACAAATTAAAAATTATTTTTAATAGATATTGATCATGATATTTATGATAAGAAGAGGAGGGTGCGCTATTAATTAATATTGTTTCCTATCAATTAAGCTTGCTCCTTTGTTAAAACACATTATGTCTTACTCTCCTCTTCCACGAAATATAATGAACCTCTAACTTTCATTCATGATGATTTGTGGGGTCCCGCCTATATTGTTTCCATAAAGCTAAAGTGCCATCTATTCTCATATTTTTTTAAAAATTATGAATGAAATCAATTGAACTACAAAATCAAAATTCCACTGTCTGATTTGAGATGCGGGACTCTTGATACGATCAAGTACCCATCAAAGGGTAGGAGCATATTGACCGACTCAAACTCTAGAAATTATAAATTTTAAGAGTAAAGAGAGCTGCAATAGACAGGAAAAAGAAGATGACGTTTTTTAATTCATTGCATAATTCTTTTCTTCATTACAATTTAGAATATATACTTGATGTAATACATTGTTTCTACCCTAGCTAATTGGGTTTGGAATGAGATATATTTGGACTGTGAGATTGGACATGACAAATGGGCTTGTGTATATCATCCTTCTTGTGCATACCATTCTTGTGTTAACCTTGGGGATTTTGATGGGCCCGATCGTCAACTCATCTCCCATCTCCTGATGTTGATTTTATAGGTGGGTAAGAACACGCTTCTTCCAGTTGACATATTTGTCTACAGAGAATTGTGGAAGCCCTCAAGGTATTCATCTTTAACATTTAAGTACCTAATCACTAAGACAAGAAACACTGCAAGGAATGTTTCGGGTCTAAAGCGATTCAAAGCAGTCAATCGTTAAGAGCTACCGCTTCCGATACCTCTTGTGGGTTCCAAAATTAGAGGGTCATATATGTTGTGGAAAATATCTTACTTGTTCAAAGCTTAGAACTAATTATTCCTGGTCAACTTTGGTTATCAAAACTAATTATCTCACATCTGGAGACCTGTCAGTCTATACATTCTGACTAACAACTTGTTGGTTTAACACATCAAAACAAAATAAAAAAGGAGAATTACAAACGTAATTCCTAACAACAGCTAAGAGGATTGTACATAATTTTAAAAGAACTAAGTCCTAAAGAATTTAGTATCCTCACATTGATGGTTTAGATCTTAAAGTATACTAGATTCTAATTTGGTGGATGTCGAATCGATCAAAAGAGCACCAACAATACTTTCCACTTTCTTAGACACAAACTTATCAGTTGGTCTGGTAAGAAGCGCCACCGAGTTGCCACTTCTACGGCTGAGGTAGAATATGTTGCAATAGGGAGTTGTGTGCAGATGCTATGAATGAAGTAGTAATTAAAAGATTATAACATTACAAATGTCGATATTCTATGACAACAAAAGTGCAATATTCATAACACAAATCCAGTTCAGCACTTAAGAATAAAACATATTGATGTTAGATACCAATTCATTTGAGATCATATGTAGAAGAAGGATGTTATCATTGACTTTGTGAGAATTCTGGACCTACTGGCCGACATATTTACCAAACCCCTTCAAGAATCCATGTTCAAGGAATTGTGTGCACAACTGAATCTTTTTTAAATAAATAAGACAATTGAAGAAGATAATTGAGTCTCAACACTCAGTTATTCAGTTAATGAAGTGCTTGAAGAGATTATATTGTCCCAGCTCTCAGTTATTCAATTATGTTAATGATTATGTTGAGTCAACTGATCCCAGCTATCAGTTGTTGAGTTTTGTGGTTTTCTAGATAAGAACTAAGCGAGAGGATACTCAGCTACCAGTTAGATAACTCTGAGTGGGATGCTCGATAACTATTCAATTTTAAGTTACTTAGTAAGTAGTAGAATATAACTTAAACCTAGCTCTCAGATATGAAGTTGTGAACTATGTTTCGTATACTCAATTGTGCTTAGACCAACTAAGTCCAAACTCTCAATAGTGTTACATCAAGTGATCATCAGTTAGCAGTTCTATATATAATAAGTGGTACGTATTTTGTTTAACGATAAATATGAGTTACCAGTTATTAATTGGTATTAAGTTTTCAAATACAATACTTATAATTAAGTCCCAGCTCTCAGTTGTATATATTTAAACTAAGTCTCAGCTCTTAATTAGATACATTAACTCAAAAGGATAATTGAGGTGGCAAATTAAACGAGCATCATAACACAACTAAATATTTTTCCATGTCAGCCACGCAAGCGTAAAGATTTTTCCATGTCGCACGATGTTCATGCCATTAACGAAAGTAGTCGATTTATAACTGAATCGCATAGAACACGACTATCATAGCCGCTAAGTGTTGAACGATGAAGAAATCTTGACCACTAATCACATTCACCTATAAAAAAAATATTTAAATGGATTTATTTTCTTATTTATATCTCGTGATCTTCTACATTCAAACCTTTGCAATCTAAAGCATTTAAACTTTACAAGACAAACTTTCTTATTCTCCAATCATTCGCATTTATTATCTACATTCAATAGTATCGACAACCGTTGCAGTTGATCAAACTTCGAGAGAAATTCCAAAACAAATTCCGATCTCTGAACTAGCCACCAGCGCTAAAGCCAAGACCAGAAAACCCACAAATGATGAGAAAAATGCAATGCAAGTGCAAAAAAACATGATCTTGAACCTGAAAATATAATAAGAGCAGTATGATAAAGACCCTCACACCATTGCCAAGTTCCAAATCAAACTAAGAAAATCTTCCTTGATGCAGCTTTTGACTACATTCCCAAAAGGATTTCATCCATACCTTGGGGAAGAATCTTATATAAAGTCCTAGATTGTTGCTAATAGCACTACCTGCACTAAAACTGTAAATGGCACCAAGTTCACAGTGTCAGTTGCATTCATGGCTGAGCAGTTTGGTCTCAATTAGAATGGTGTATTCATTTATTCTCAATCTGAAGTTCTAGCTAAAACCTATCTACACGAGTCATGACGGATATCCTCAATGAAATGATGATCTATAATATTGGCTCTAAGCTGAACATAATCAACGGAAAAATAAGCCCATGATGGCATTGGATGACACCATGGAGCCGAACTGGAATGACTTTACTTTAAGTCGCATCATAGAGAATGTGAAGAGGAACCATAAAGTGAAAACCGCATACACATTTGAGAATGATGTTCAGTTTGGACTTCTCATCAATTAAATGCTAGAGATATTGTTCTCAGCCATTTATCGCGGAGAACATCTATCTAATTTTGAGTTTATCCCTCCACGTTCCATTTTACTCCCAAGAATATTCCCTAGCCTCTTTCAATGCTAGGCACGAAAAGGAAGAAGCCTCAGACCCTGTCAGTAAATGAAGATTGGAGATCTAAAACAAAGCCGAAAGATATGGCCCACCTGCCAGTTTTCCTGACTGGTTTGGAGGCTATTGTTAACAAGGGAACGAGGAGAAGTATGAAGAAGTCACTCTCTCTCAAGAGATTGAGTATGTCTTGAAAATTTAGAGGTTTCCCATCGCGCGCAGCATTGGAAAAGAGCTACAGAAACCCGCTACAATGAAGGAAAGGAAGACAAATGTTCCAAAGATGAAGCTGAAACGAGATAAGCTCGCTTTGAAAAGGCCAACTAAGGTGAAGAAGAGGTGTCAACCGATCCCTTCTTTCCTTTCTGATGAGGTTCAATCAACACCGATGATTATCACTAGCTTGCGCACCTATCCTTTGGGCAAAAGGGCTCATCTATTCTCCAACTACCCAGCTTAGGATCCGAGTGTTCTTATTCCATCATCAGAATTGCCACATGCAGAGAATAGGTCCAACTCTTTGTCGACTTGTAACAACCCTTGAGAATTGAAGAAGAGGTAAACTCCACTATCTTTCAATGAAAGACAGAGATATTTGAGCTGACCAAGTCATGTGCTAAAGCATAAAATAAATTTTTTAGATCTTAGTGGAGCAGATCTCGCAATTTGTCAAGTTCTTGTTGAGGCAACCAGGTTTATAAGTTATAACTTTTGCTGTCATTATCAAAGCTTTATGGATATGACATTCATCCTCAATAGACTCGAACTATCATTTTAAAGAGGAGAGGAAGATTCGGCTATGAAGCGGACGAGGTTTTCTGAGCTCTATAATCAAACTAGATGAATTAAAGAAGAGTTTGACGGGCATTATTCAATATTGTCAAGCCATAACAACAACTGGCATGTTCTCAACTCACTATTCTAGTGAAGGAACTTCAAGACTAGCTAATAAGGAACCTACTGGAGAAGATATGCAAAAGTCAACAGAGTTAATAAGGGACCAGCCGATCGAGTGTCATCTAAGATGATATCGGTTACCTGTTCAAAATTGTAACCAAAACAGAGCACAAAATCACTTGTTGAGCCAAAGTCAGCTAACTAAGAGCCAACGGATGCCTTTAAGTCACATAATCTCTCAACTGGAATAGCTTCTATATAGCATAATGTCTCTACTCTTGATGATGCTTAAAAAAGGGGAGGAGGCCACCCAGAAAATGGAGGTTAGAGCTTGGAAAAAACGGCTAAGAAAATATTGATGAGTAAGAAGAAAGAAGAATAAGAGAGCACTTGGTTTGTTGAAGGACCGAACATGAGCTAACTTTTTAATAGATTATAATGGTCATGTTTTTTCAGATTTTTTATTGTAACTATACTTACATCTTATCAATGAATAACTGACTATATTTATCTTTGAACGACAATTCCTCTTTGACTTAAAGCTTTAACATTTTTTATAACATAGCTGAGTATGCACAATTAGTGTGATCAGTCATCAGTTAATCCCTCCCCAATTTTAAATGCAACAAGTGTAATCATTTCTCTCTTGTTTTATGAAGGAGAAAAAAATTATTTTTAAGGGAAGAACATGTTAAGGGGGAAGAACAGTCAGTCATGTCAACCAATTGTTTGCTTGTAACCCCCTTCTCCTTTTGTGCCTATAGTTTTCAGATCATTAAAAAAGGGAAAATTGTTAGGAATTATGTATTTTGATGATTAGATTGTAAATCTTTTATAGGTTGTAGGAGTTGTTATATTATAGGTTCGTGGAAAGTTGACGGCTGAAGATTCGAAGAACTAAACACAAAAGACCAAGTTAAATTAAAGATAAAATATTGGTCATTTGATACTGACAATGATGGGTTTAAAAAAACATAGTTGATGGTAAGAAGAGAGAGTAGATCAGCAATGAGGAAGAGCTATTAGTTCAGGAGAAACTGACAAATTCTGAGAACAAAGTACAAGTTCAGCTGACACTCAAATCTGTAGCACATATTTTAAAAAGTTAAAGACATCATGTGAATGTGAGATTAATGTTGATAATGTAGATTAGAAAGGTCAAATTTATCTGAGTTGTAGGTTATTTGATTTAAATTAATTTATATTGAAAATTTTTATTCCTAATTATAATTCTTTGTTTTTGAATCAACGTCAAACCAACGAAATAACGAATTATTTTTCACTTTTCAATATTTTATAAGATTCTGCATGTCATTAAATCATCTCTCTCCTTTAATCTACTAAATAATAAAAAATTAAATGAAACATTTATTCTCTATTATAAAAAATTCAGAACACTTTACAAATTCATCAATTTACATATTTAAGCATATCATTTCATCAACATTTCAACTTGTTTCAATTCCATGATTACATAATTTTTAAGAACTTAATTATCTTGATTAAAAAACTATTTCCACTAAATGCAATTATATGAATTTAAAATTAATTAATAAATAAGACTTTGAATTTTAAAATTAGCTATTTGTATTAGATTTATAATAAAACTATTGAAAGAAAATGAATCAAATCAATTAGGCCAATTCCCAAGTTTCGTCACGCTAAACGTTTTAGAATTATTCATGATATATTTCTATCGGATCAAAATATGTTAATTCTAATCATACTCTTGGCTTGATTTAGTCGAATCAATTCAAATTGAAATTTCTAATTTGAATTAAAAATTTTAAAAATTAGAGCTAAATAAAGCACCGCCATTAGGAAAGGGACTAAAGACACCTAAACAGCCAGTTGTCAATGCATTTGTAGTTGACGTGCATGGCATGTTTAGGCCAATGGAGGCCCTACTTAGACTATCCTCATCAGTGATCGAATTATGACCCAACCATTTAATAAAATATTTATTTTTATTCTCTACTACACAACCTACAACCTTATGTAATATACATCTCCCATCAGTGACCCAACCCGACCTAACTTTTTAATTAAAATATTAATTTGCTTCATCAATATAATATTAAAATTAAATCTATTTTAAATCGATAATAAAATAAATAAATAAAAATTACTAAAAGTTATATAAAATAAAAAAACAAATTGACAAAACACAAATACAATATAGTTAGAAAATAATTCTTTTGTAGTATGTTAAACTATATTTTCATTAGCCATATTCATAATTTTTTTTAAAGTTTGATAAGTATTTTTAATATTTATTTAAAATATATAAAACTTAAGTTGTATAGATTTCAAATGTACATTTTGTTTTTATATTATTTTATACACTTATTAATATAATTTTATAAATAATAAAAGAAGTCAAATAAATAATCAATCTAAAATTATTAAACCAAAATAAGAGAAAGAAAAACAAAAAAAGAAAAGCAAAGCAAATACTGCATAAATTTGTAACACGTGTGTGTGTGTGCAGTGGAGAGAATGGTCGGTCAAGCTTGTTCATCTGGCAAACAAGGCCAAGCTTTTTAACATAATTTTCATTTATTTTATAAAATATATATTAATATTTTATTGGTGACCTGGTAAACCAGGTCACCACTGTTGATAGTCTTATCGGGACTAATGATGCACTATCACGTACTGGATAAATCTCCATTGAATTTCGGGCGGCTCAGGTGGCGGATCACCAACGCCGCCGTGACTTTCAGTTTCCTATTTTACCCCGTGTTCCAAATATTTCTTCCCCACACGTTTTTGCTCATCAATTTACATATTTAAGAAACACGTGATTTAACTCCATGTTTGCTGCCGCGGTGTTCAATTTTTTTGTATGTTTGAGATGTTTTAATTGTTAAATATTTTATATCGACCCATATATAACGCGAATCAACTATCAATCTATAATCTTTTTATTATTCTTCTACTTATTGAATTAATTTTATAAGGGTTATTGCAATGTAACATAATGCTAAATCCGTATCAATTAAAATAATGAATAGTTCAACATTTGTCGTAATCAATGACATTTGATATAATAGTTTCATGTTTTTTCCAGGTACTAATTAAATATTGCTTTAATTATTTAACCATTTTTTAATGATTGATTAACTTTATATCATATAGATTATTATAAATAAAAAATGAAATACACAAGATGTTACGTGATTAGGCAATTGTCTACATCCACGAAAGAATATATATGTTTATTGTTAATGCTGAAATTTGTCGAGGTAGACCTTTCACAAGAATACTTGATAAAAATACAGGAATTGACAACTCGAAAATAAAAAGTAGTGAGTAAGATTTGCTTGTAAGTAGAACTTCATTATTTGAGAGTTTGTTATTGTAATTAATGCTTGAAGTCAATGTGTTTTGTACAACAAATGACCCTATTTATAAAGATCAAAATAAAGTGATGACTTTAGGCGAAAAAGAACTCTTCAACTGAACCGGTGGTTCGAATGGCCGCGTTCGTTCGGTTGAGCTATATCACTTCTTGGCATCCTTCGGTAGCTAGTTGTCTGATTCGTTCTTATGTATTTCCTTGACACAGAATCGGTCCGAACCAAGAGTGGTTCGATCAAACATCGGGCTCGGCCAATGTGTGGTTCGAGTTAAGAATCATAATTGGCCGAACAACTTGCCTTGTGCCTATTTCCCTTGTTCTGGCCATCCTCTTTTGGGCTTTCTTCTTTGATGGGCTCGGAAATGGGTTTGCTCATTTCTAGGTAATAACAATAGCCCCCTGGCTTTCGTCCGAATGCCTTTGAGTTCGGTGAAGCCAAAGCAGTTGACTTTCCTGCAAAACATCAAAGAGGAAAGAGCGTTCTCCTGTTCCAAACCATGGTTCGAACAGTTTCAGGAGATAAGATTTTTCGTATAATGAGTCGTAGCTCTATGAATTTCATGAGAATATTTTTAATTCATCTGCGATGTTCGTCTTACGAATCATCCCTTGTCTAATTATCATGAAATTCAAAGGGATATTCTATGATGTTCGTTTTACGATTATCTTCAAATCCTTGACTGGCTAGGTCCGATTTGTCTACAAAGAATGCTCTTGCAGGTTTTTGAAATATGACATGTAATTGTTTACAAGTTAATTGGGGAGCAACCCCGAGCCCATGGGCATACTACACCGAAATACACCCAGGCTGTTTACTGGGTTATTTTTTTCGGTTTTGCAGTCTTCGGAGAATTGTGCGGATAGAAGTACTTTCGACTTTTGTATCCTAAGCTCTTTGAAAAATAGTGGCTGACCCGACCAAGGGCATCGCTGCCTAGTTTTTGTTTTTGTTGTTTTTTTATATTGGTCGAACAAGTTCTTGTTTGAACCAATTTTAGTTCGAACTCAATTGCAGAATAGCAATTTGTTCGAGCTAGATTTGCCGCCTGAAAACGGTTTGAATTTGTTAGGCGGGCTGTTTGAATTTTGAATCTGAAGAGTCGCGACATGAATTGTTGTCTGATTGGCTTTTGCCAAAGCGAGCACACGAATTTCGAGGTAAATTTGCCAATAAATACCCCCACATTTTATTTTTTCATTTTATTTTCACCTGTGCGCTTTAGAGCTCCTCAGACAATTTTACTGCGACTCTTCGAACAATTCTCCCAGCAAGGGTTAGTAAACTCTTTCGTCCATTCCCATTTTCTTCAAACATGAGTAGTTCAAGTAGCAATAGTTCGAGTAGTGAATTGGGTAGTAGTAATAATTATAGTGGTCGAAGCAGTGGCAGGGAAATTCCCCAGCCATCCGGTTCTACCAACAGCCATCCCGAATTTCCACAGAACGAACCACCTGAACCCTTACAGGATTGACAGTGTGAACCCACTTCGGACACAAAATCGGAACCTTCTTTTTCCCATTCTATGAATGTGTCATCGAGTTTAGCCCCCGACATTTTTCCAGCGATGTATGATTAAACCATTCAAGGGTTATTAGTCGATACCCCTTCAGACCTGGATGCCGTGAAGCTTGATACTATCCTCAAGCAGTATGGCATCTAGAAACGGGTAAATCCAATTTCTCCCTACGTGAATAATCACCCGCACCGTCCTCTGTACGATTTTATGGCCTTCTTGGCCACAGTTTTTGAATATGGGATTCGGCTCCCTCTCCATCCTTTTTTCATAAAAATTCTTGAATTATATAACCTTACCCCGATCCACCTTTCTCCATGATTGGAACCTATTTTATTTTCCAAGATGCCGTACTCGAAGAGCCAAGCATGCGGGATTAGATAGAGTTATACAACTTAATCCATTAGAGTGATTAGGAATACTATTACTTTTCCAAATATGTGAAGAATTTGAAGCCTTTGGTGAAGGGGACCAAGTTGAACTCCAAGAAGTGGATCCAGGAGTTTTTCTTTTTCCAGATCCTGAAAGTTTATCCCGGACTGAGTGAAGTTCTTCGGACTCCAACTCATACATTTGATTCTTTTTACGAATTGACTTTTTCGAGTTCTTACGTGTTGACTTTTTCTCCTTGCTGGACAAATGAGGAAACCCCTTTATGATCACAAGCTCAGAACGATTCAAAAAGCATACGAGCATCCGGTTTAAGACTTTGATACTCTTCTCCAAGGCTTCTCACTTAGCATCCAAGGTATTTTCAATCCAATAGAGAGGCTAACTCCTGAAGAGCTTGTGAAATATCAGCAGCAGCAGGGCAGGAAGAAGAAAAAGATGAAGCAGACTGTCCTAAAAGACTAAGGCCCGGGCACCCAGAAGCCAAAGGAGAAGAAAACTGGCGAGACTTCAATGCCAGGCAGTGCCCAGAAGCCGAGGATAAAGAAGAGGGATTGAACTCCCAATCTTTCCGAAGCTGAGTTCGAGGACCATGTTCCCTTCGAGCGGAGGAAGGAGAAAAAAGATGAGGAGCGAGAGATCCTTGATCTTGATGCTGATGAGGAGGGGAAGGACGAGGGCACCGGTCTTCATTCGAGAAAAGAACTAGTTCCTGGCAGCTCGGATGTTGTCCTCGATTAGCAAAGAAAGAAGTCGATAGCCACTTTTCATGCTTTTGCTGATGTGTTATTCTGAGGTCCTCCATGGCCGACGAAGTCTGTGGCTCGACAATTTTTCTTTATCAATGCTCAGATGTCCCTCATGGTGAGTGTTTCTACTTATTTATGAATTCACAATTTTTGTTTGAGGCCCCTGTTTGATGATTTTCCATTATAGGGCTTCATGGGCTTAGTCGAGGACTATGACCGTTGCTTCTTCAGTCTTCAAGATTAGCAGAAAGACCTCGTCTAGGTCAAGAGGGAGCGGGATAAACTTCTCTGAGAGCGAAATCACGCTGTTTTCGAGCTGTTGGTTGCCACTGCAAATTTAAAGAATTTGCAGGACTAAGTCGAGCAATTGACTAAGGACCGACAGTTGGTTATCGAAGAGTTGGCCCGGATGAGGGACCACACCGATAAGCTCTCGGAGGAGCTTAACCTGGAGGCTCAGAGGCGTATTGTCTTCGAGGCTAAACTCAGGGCCGAAGCTGAGGAGGCTCGGGCTGCTTTGGATCGAGCTCTGACTACTGGCGAGGGCTTTAACATTGCTAATCTGCTTGCTACTACTCCCCTCAGTGCCGAGACTTTCAACATGATGGAAGAGTGATAAGCTCATTATTTCACTCACTTATCTATATTATATTTATACTATTTTATGTAGTTTTATTGAGTTTATATATATATTTTATGCATGAATCAATATTAGGTGGTTTTAGGTGTATTTTGATGTTTATGCAGGTTTTTAGGCCTAAACCCACGAGAAAACCATTCTGAAAGCAGTGACGTGTAAGAGTAGCAGTGAAGAGTTCTTCCACAAGAGGAATTCGGGCTATTGGTGCATGACAATAGATGATGCTTTGAGTTAGCTCTCCAACGCAACTGGAATCGGGTCAATCGGAGTTCGGAAGAGGAAGTTATGGCCAAAACCGTGAGACCGCACAGAAGGGGCGAGAAGCTGCATCGACAGACGCCAATCAGCATCGATCGACGGCGATTTGGAAGCCACGTCGATCGACGGGGATGCCGCGTCGATCGACGTGGACCTGCTGGCGCGGGAAATTGGCTGAATTCAAGTTTTTTCATATCTTTAGCCCTAGATTTGATTTGATACACCTCCACCTCTATATATAACTTTGTAAATTCGATTTTTCAGCATTCCCAATCATTCCTCATTGCAGATTTCAGATTTTAGAGATTCCAAGAGTTTTTAGGTTTATGTTTGAAGACATATTTTTGTGGGAAGACATTCAGACCCAAGTTTTTATGCAATTCAGGTTTTATCTTTCTATGATGAATATTACTCTGAATATGTGTAACTAATCTCTTCCTCAGATTCTAGGGTTTCGAATTATCAATGTATACATGTTTGATTAATTGAATTATTTTCCCTTTCCCTTCGTAGTTTGTGAAATCTGTGCTTATTCATAATCTTGATTTGCTTATCACATCTTAGGATTATCTAGTTGATTACTTGAGACGTAACTGTGATAGTTTTCAATTGAAAGAGATTTTCACAATATAATCTGATTTCTTGTCGTAACTGAAGGAGATTGATTGTAGGAATAAATCTGTAGATCTTTGGAGTTAGTTAATTTATCTTGAGACCGAGCGGAGATAGGTAATTAATTAATCTACTTTACTAATTGTCCAACAAAGAAGTTCGTAATACTTTTCTGATGTTTCACTACGAAGAGGAATTAAAATTGGGAATTAATCGATTCATTCATACATGTCATACTTGATAGGTAGATATCCCTGGAATCTGTGCTTCTCTTGTTTGAATCTAAAAGCTTTTTAATTACCTGTTTAATTTTCATTAGCCAGTATTGCGATTTTCAAAACAACCAAAACTTTTCAATTGATTTTCCTGACCAGTATTTTGAGAACTTACGATTTAGTACTTAAGGTTTTTCGTTGCTTCATTCCCCTGGATCGATAACTTTAGGGTTTACAAATTTATTTGCCACTATTTCTATAATTAATGTGTAGAAATTACATTGATCAAATTGGCGCCGTTGCCGGGGAGTGAACAGAAATAATCTTACTATTAAATCTGTGATTGAAATACTGATTTAGGCTGTAATTTTTTGTACGTTTCTCTGAATTTTCGTATTTTCTGAAATTTTTCTCTCTTTTTTGTATTCCACGTCGATCGACGCTATTCCTCGTCGATCGACGAAGTTGTTTTCCTTTCGTCGATCGACGCCTTGTCTCGTCGATCGACGCCTTATTCGTTTCAGAGGCTCAGTTTTCTTATTTTAGTTCGTTCCGTTTATTTTCAGTCTTACCTCACTACCTCCTTTGCTGTACAGGTAGTGCATGAGTACAAGAGCTAGAGGAAAGGACCCGCTTTATTACTATCCGGACATTGAAGCCACTTGCAGAAAGATCCGAAGGAATAAGCTTGCTCAGGAAAGCTCAAGTAATCACACGATGGAAGATAACGTACCACCGCCTCCACCAGTGCTAACTGCAGAGGAGCAGGTTGTGCTTCTCCAAGAAGTCCAAGCTATGAGGGCGCAAATCCAACAGTACAATCAGGAAAGAGACCTCGAGAGGAACAATCCGAATGGAAGGGATCTTCGCCATAACCCACTATTTGAGGACAATCCCGACAATGAAGAGGAAGACAACCAGGATCCGCCAGGGGAGTCTGACGATGAGGAAGAAGAGGAGGCCATGCAGAACCGGTATAAACCTCGGTTCAGGGAGACAGACTTCAGGATTGACATTAATGCCAACAATTTTGAGCTGAAGACCGGATTGGTGCAGATGGTGCAACAAAATCAATTCGGAGGAAGGGCTACTGAGGATCCTTATGCACATCTGGATAAGTTCCTTATGCTCTGCAACACTGTCAAGATCGGAGGAGTCAGCAAGAGTGCCATACGAATGATTCTGTTCGCATTCTCTCTGAGGGATAAGGCACAATCATGGTTCACTGCACTGGACAAGGAAAGTATTAGCACATGGACTGAATTGAGGAATGAGTTCCTGGAAAACTTCTTCCCCCCGAATGTCATTAGGCAGAGAAGGAAGGAAATCATCAGATTCGCTCAAAGACCTGATGAGAGTTTCAGTGAGACATGGGAGCGATTCAAAGAGCTACTGAGATCTTGCCCCGGACATGGCTTTCCGCCAGGATAACAGGCAGAAGCATTCTACGAGGGACTCAATGAGAAGACCGTCAAGTTGGTGGACACCACACTGGGAGACACCATCATGACGAAAAGCGGAAAGAAGGCCATGGAATTCTTCCAAAAGATGGCCAACAACACTCAACGGTGGTCCTCAAGCCGAACTCGGCCTGTGATGGCGGTCGAGAAAGTGGTGGAGAAGAAGAAGCCAAATATCGAGGAGATTTTGGCTAAATTCATGGAAGGCTCCACCGATACGGTAGCCAAGCTAAAGCAAGAGATAGCTGGAGTAAAGACCAAGGTGGATCGAGTTGAGAAACACGTACAGATCATAGAGACTCAGGTCATTCAGATTGCCAAAGCTCTCGAAGCCCAGCACAAACCCGGGAAATCGCCTAGCAATACTCAAGCTAACCCCAAAGTTCAGAGTCAGATGAACCAAGTGAATGCCATCACTCTAAGAGGGGGAAAATCCTATGAAGGGCCAAAGCAAGCAAGGACTGATTCAGAGGAGGACGAAGATGTCGAGCAGGCCGAAGAAGCTATCGCAGATGCAGCCTCGTCGATCGATGGAGGATCACCGTCGATCGATGCCAATCCAAAGGCCACGTCGATCGACGAGACCTCACGTCGATCGACGCCCACTCCTGTCCAGCCACCTATGTATAAGCCTCCCTTGCCATATCCGCAGCGGTTTGCCAAATCAAAGATGAACGAGAAGTATGCACGCTTTCTTGAGAACATGAAGAAAGTAAACATCAACATCCCGCTGATTGAGGCACTACGAGAGATACCGGGGTATTTGAAGTTTTTGAAGGATATGGTCTCACAGAAAAGACCCTTCGTGGAGCACGAGAGGGTCAACTTGTTCGAGGAATGCAGCGCGATTATTCAGAAGAAGATGCCACTTAAGAGAGAAGACCCGAGATCCTTCACGATCCCCTGTGTCATTGGAGGAGAGACCTTTGGGAAGGTCCTTTGCGATTCCGGCGCATCCATCAACTTAATGCCGCTGTCAATCTTCAAGCGACTAGAGATCGGGAGCATCAAACCAACGACCATATCATTGCAGATGGCTGACAGATCGGTATCCTACCCAAGAGGCATTGTAGAAGACGTACTTGTGAAGGTGAAAGACTTCATCATTCCAGCAGATTTCGTGGTGCTTGACATGGAAGAAGACCACAACATCCCGCTTATCTTGGGGAGATCTTTCTTGAAGACTGCTGGAGCATTGATTGACATTCGAGACGGCAAACTGACGTTCCGAGTTAATGACGAGTCGGTCACCTTCCCCATCTACAAAGCAGTGCAGAAGAATAATGAAGGGAGCTACCAGGAAGAGTGCCACATGATCAATTGTTTAAATCCGGTGATTTCCTCTCCCTTTCCTTCTCTTAAAATTGATTCGGACTCTCTGGAGAACCGCTTACTACACTCTTTGTGTTTGTCTTCAGATTTGGATAAGGCGAACGATGAGCTTATGGATTTGGTGAAGGAGCTGGATGTACCCGAGGGAATAACACATGAAAAAGAGAACAAATGGGAGCGATTTCCAAGCAGACGCAGCTAGAAAAAGAAGGGAAAACGTGGAACTGCCTCCACGTCGATCGACGCACACCATGCGTCGATCGACACAGCCTCAGGACCCACGTCGATCGACACAATAGTAACATCGATCGACGCACGAAGGAAGTCAGACACGGAGAGTTCATCGGTAGAAGCAGCGCGACGTAGAAAAGGGATTGCGACAGTTTCACCCATGTCAACCGACGCAAATCGGGGAAAGCTGCAATCTAACTCTGATCCACTGGTTCTGGAACTCAAGATGCTTCCGGCACACCTTAGGTATGGGAAGTTGGAAAAATTACTACGAGTTTTACGGAAGTACAAGTCCGCCATTGGGGGGACATTGAGAGACATCAAGGGGATCAGCCCCTCATTTTGCACACACAAGGTCCTTCTGGAAAAAGACACCAAGAAATGGGGGATGCAAGTTATCAAGAATAAAGATGGAAAGGAGGTCGCGAAAGGACCTGCCTGGACCCGACCTCCCTGATGGTGATTGAAGACTCCGGGGGATAAAAAAGTTGATGTCTGAGATCAACTACCAGGTATCGTTCCCTCGTTTGTCTGATTTTCAAACTTATTCCACTCTTCGAGTTGGAAATAAGTTTGGGGGGGATGTGGACAAGAGATGGAACGTCCTATCTTTTATTTATTCTGCTTTTTCTGTCTTTAATTTTCGTACCTTTCTATTTTATGCTAATTTGTGGGGAAAATTTTTGAGTTTTGAGATAGCCTGAACGAGATTGTGAGATTAGAATTGATTGAGGGTTGAGTATTGAATTGATTGAGATTGTGGTTAGATGCCTATGAATGTAGAATACCGCATGATAGGACTGATTTGACAGTTATACTTGCATGATGATTGAGCTGATTTGAAATTGACTGTGGAAGAAAATTTTTGAATCCTTGTGTGAGAATTTGAGCCTTTATTTCGTTTGATGTGAGATTCACATGTGTGTTTTGATTTCTCTAGAACTTGCCTATTTTCTGTGTTGAGACTGCATAGTGTGCACAAGTTTAGGAAATGATATTAGGCCATCTTTGTTAACCCAATATCCTAAACACTGTTCCTTCACAATAAAATTTTCCCTAGTTAGCCATTTTGAGCCTGTACATTTTTTCTTTCCTTGTCTATGAGATTAAGAAAAGTATTGTCTCACTCGTGTCTTGAGTTGTGGTATGTATGGGGATTGATTAGTGAATTGGTGGTAAGATATGATAAATTAGTGGTGAAAAGATGTGTGAAAAAATAAGCTCAAAGAAATAATTAGAATTCTCATAAGCTCTCTGAAAAGAAAAGAATACAAAATTATCGAAAAGAGAATAAGAGATTCAATATGAGCTATAAAAAAATAATAATAAAAATATATATATATATATATATTGTGAGTTTGTTGATGTATATGAGGAGATAAGGTGGATGATTATAGATAGTGGTTGGAGATGTTGAGAGTCATGAACTCAATTGATTTAGTCACTTGGCCATATTTCCCTACCTTATCAGAAAAAGCCTACGTTACAACCTTTCGAAAGTCTTTTTTGATTCTAGACTTGTGTGCACATTCTAGCAGTGGAGATATTAGAAAATCTGCAAGCCTATAGCAGAAATTTCTTCATACATGTTGTTGAGTGCTTTCATCTTTACCTTAAACACTTGAGAGTTGAGCGATACACTTCCTGTGAGTTCTTCCACGGTTGATGAATTTTCTGTCTCTTTCAAATTGCTTGTGGGTAGTGGATTCTTAGTTCTTGACTGTGATGAATCTTGTGAGGCATTGCACTTTAACCACATAATCTTTTGACTTCTTTCTTGCCTATTGATTGAGGACAATCAAACGTTCAAGTTTGGGGGATTTGATAAGCTCATTATTTCACTCACTTATCTATATTATATTTATACTATTTTATGTAGTTTTATTGAGTTTATATATATATTTTATGCATGAATCAATATTAGGTGGTTTTAGGTGTATTTTGATGTTTATGCAGGTTTTTAGGCCTAAACCCACGAGAAAACCGTTCCGAAAGCAGTGACGTGTAAGAGTAGCAGTGAAGAGTTCTTCCACAAGAGGAATTCGGGCTATTGTCGCATGACAATGGATGATGCTTTGAGTTAGCTCTCCAACGCAACTGGAATCAGGTCAATCGGAGTTCGGAAGAGGAAGTTATGGCCAAAACCGTGAGACCGCGCAGAAGGGGCGAGAAGCTGCGTCGACAGACGCCAATCAGCATCGATCGACGGCAATTTGGAAGCCACGTCGATCGACGGGGATGCCGCGTCAATCGACGTGGACCTGCTGGCGCGGGAGATTGGCTGAATTCGAGTTTTTTCATATATTTAGCCCTAGATTTGATTTGATACACCTCCACCTCTATATATAACTTTGTAAATTCGAATTTTCAGCATTCCCAATCATTCCTCATTGCAGATTTCAGATTTTAGAGATTCCAAGAGTTTTTAGGTTTATGTTTGAAGACATATTTTTGTGGGAAGACATTCAGACCCAAGTTTTTATGCAATTCAGATTTTATCTTTCTATGATGAATATTACTCTGAATATGTGTAACTAATCTCTTCCTCAGATTCTAGGGTTTCGAATTATCAATGTATACATGTTTGATTAATTGAATTATTTTCCCTTTCCCTTCGTAGTTTGTGAAATCTGTGCTTATTCATAATCTTGATTTGCTTATCACATCTTAGGATTATCTAGTTGATTACTTGAGACGTAACTGTGATAGTTTTTAATGAAAAGAGATTTTCACAATATAATCTGATTTCTTGTCGTAACTGAAGGAGATTGATTGTAGAAATAAATCTGTAGATCTTTGGAGTTAGTTAATTTATCTTGAGACCGAGCGGAGATAGGTAATTAATTAATCTACTTTACGAATTATCCAACAAAGAAGTTCGTAATACTTTTCTGATGTTTCACTACGAAGAGGAATTAAAATTAGGAATTAATCGATTCATTCATACATGTCATACTTGATAGGTAGATATCCCTGGAATCTGTGCTTCTCTTGTTTCAATCTAAAAGCTTTTTAATTACCTGTTTAATTTTCATTAGCCAGTATTGCGATTTTCAAAACAACCAAAACTTTTCAATTGATTTTCCTGACCAGTATTTTGAGAACTTACGATTTAGTACTTAAGGTTTTTCGTTGCTTCATTCCCCTGGATCGATAACTTTAGGGTTTACAAATTTATTTGCCACTATTTCTATAATTAATCTGTAGAAATTACAGTGATCAAAGAGCTAATTCAAAAGAAAGTTAAGGCTGTTGTGGGGGCAAAGCATCCGGAGCTCAACCTTGGCTTTATTTACTCTACTCAAGCTGGCTCAGAAGGATCTTATGGAGATGAAGAAGATGATGAGGCTAATCAGAAGAAACCCGAAGAGATCTTCTCGAAGTAGTTGGAGGACAACTTGGAGAAGGACGAGCTGTCCAAGAATGAGCAGGAGAAGGTTGATGAGCCAAACCCGAAGCAGCCGAATACTCAAGAGCCGAACCCGAACTCCAATACTTGATTTTCTCTCATCAGTTTGTAATTTACGCTTTTGCTGTAAATAATTTTTCCTTTTCTATGAATGGATGTTTCTCTTCTTTTAATATGTTTTGCACTTGATCGAACTGACTTAGTTTGAGGTAATCAAATTTCAAACAAATTTTGACTAAGAATTTGGTAACTTTTGATTAATATTCAATCTATAGCGATTATAATCGACTCAAAAAACTATACAGGACTTTTAATTCCAGTTCACTTTACAAATTTTGTTCGAACGTTGTAGTTCCAACCATTTTACAATCTTATTCAGACTACCAACATTCGGACAACTTTCAATTTTTGATCGAGCTAACAACATTTTCGAATAATGTGAAATCTAGAAATAGTATTTCATCAAATATTTGATATTCCAGGCGTTCGGGATAGATTTTCCTTCGGGAGTTTTGCGTCGGTAAGATCCACTTCCAGAGATTGATTCGATATTATAGGGTCTTTCCCAATTTAGACCTAGTTTTCCACCATTAATTTCTTGAGTATTTTGGAAAACTTGCCGAAGCACCCAATCTCCCGTTCGAAGGGCCCTGAGCCAAACTAATTTGTTGTAAAATTTATCAATTGTTTGTTGAAGTCGAGCCATTCGACAGGAGGCTCTCATTCTCTATTGGTCGAGAAGATCTAATATGCCAAAGAGTTTTTTCTGGTTTTCTTCTTCGTCAAATAGCTTGACCCTCGGACTTCTTTGAATGACTTCGACTGGTGATACGATATCGACCCCATATCCTAGGGAAAAAATGGTTTCACCCGTAGCTATTTAAAGTCGTTCGATAGGCCCATAACACGACCAGGAGCTCCTCGACCCAAGCCAATTTTTTGGCCATAAATTTCTTCTTGAGGATGTTAATAATTGTTTTGTTTGATGATTCGGCTAACCCATTTTCTTTGGGGTACCTTGGTGTAGATTATAGCAGCCGAGCTCCAGTTGTTTCGCAATAATCCTTGAACTTTTTACTTGTAAATTGGCGACCATTTTTAGTTATAATTTCCTGAGGCAATCCGAAATGGCAGATGATATTTTTTCAAAGAAAATTGATCATTTCGGTATCTCGTTCTCTTGAGCGTAGTTCGGCTTCGACCCATTTAGTGAATGAGTCTATAGCGACCACTAAATATTCTTTTTATCCGGTGGCTTTTGGCAATTTCCCTACGATGTCGATTCCCAATTGGCAGAACGGCCAAGGAGGTATGTTCGTATGGAGTGGTTCGGCACGCGAGTACGTCAAATTTGCAAAGCTCTGGAAGCTATCACATTTTCGAACTATCTCCTCGGCGTCATTCTTCATGTTTGGCCAATAGAGCCCGACCGTTATTGTTTAGTGTGTTAGGTTTCTAGAACCCAAGTGTTTCTTACAACTTCCCGAATGGATCTATGATAAGACCGAAGGATTATCCTCTTCGGATATACATTTTAGTAGTGGTCCTATAAAGGATCTCTTGTAGAGTTTCCCATCTATTGGTGTGAATCGAGCTGCTCTTCGGGTGAGCTGGATTGCTTCAGGTTTTTGTTGTGGTAGAACTCCATCTAATAGATACTTAATGATTTGTTCCATCCATGAATTTCGGGATCGTCTACTTGGCAGATTTCAATTAGTTTGGAATCATGATCTTTGGTTTTCGGCCACAATGTTATGGTGAGTGGGATGGTTCGGGTTCCCCATGAATATGCTGCAGCTGCTAGATTAGCAAGAACGTCGGTGTGCGAATTTTCTTCTTGGGGAATGTGTGTAACTTCCACTTCTTTGAACTTGGATTTAAGTTCTTTAGCCATTTTGTGATAGGCTAGCATTCGAGCATCCCTTGCTTGGAATTCTCCCTGAATTTGATTGACGACAATTTGTGAGTCGGACTCTATTTTTAGCTTTTTGACTTTCAACTCTTGTGCTAATTGCAGTCCGGCTATTAGTGCTTTGTATTCGGCAATGTTGTTTGTAGTTCAAAATTTGAAGTGCATTGCGCGTTTGATGACCCATCTTTTGGGTGATTCAAGTAGTATCCCGGCTCCACTCCCCCTAGAATTACTGGAGCCATCAATTGCTTGGGTCCAGAATTCTAAGTTGTTCGAGTTAGCCCCCAGTGTGATTTCGGCCATCATGTGTAGTTCGGGTGTGTAGTTTGCAATAAAGTCTGCAAAATTTGGGACTATGGTATTTCTTAGCTCGAGTTGCAGCTCGTACCCCCCAACTCAATAGCCCATTTCATCATTTGGCCAGACAGGTCGGGTTTGGACAATACATGCCAAAATGGAAATGACAAAACCACTTTGACTTGGTGTGATTCAAAGTATGGCCTCAACTTTCTTGATGTCATGACGAGTACCAAAACAAGTTTCTCGAGATCTGGGTATCGAGTCTCGGTGTCGAGAAGTGTTTGGCTTACATCATATAAAGGGTGTTGGCTCCCATTTTCTTCTAGGATGAGCACGACACTTATGTCTTTTTCAGAGACATCCAATTATAGTTGCAGTTCATCATTTGGTTCGGCCTTTGCCATGACCGGTGGACTTGTTAAATATTTTTTTAACAAGTGAAGTGCTTCATCACATTCCCTGGTCTTCAAACTTCTTTGCCTTCTTTAGTAACAAGAAGAACGATCTGGTTCGGTGTGAGTATCTCGCGATGAACCTACTTAGGCCACCAGCTTCCCAATCATTTGTTGCACATCCTTTAAATTTTTTTGTGGTTGGATGTCCTGAATTGCTTTGATTTGATTTGGGTTGGCCTTGATACCTCTTCGGCTGACAATATACCTGAGGAAATTCCCGGACGTAACTCCGAACGTGCATTTTTCTGGATTCAACCTCATATTGAATTTTTTGAGGATACCAAATGCTTCAACCTGGTGATGAAGGTGATCTATATAGACTTCCATGGTTCGGCTGATCTGGTGTGCGAACATTTGAATCATCAATCTTTGATAGGTTGAACCCGCGTTCTTTAGACCAAACGACATTACTTTGTAACAATAAATGCCTTGGTTGGTCATAAAAGTTGTTTTCTCTTCGTCGGATGGGTACATTTTGATTTGATTGTACCCGGAGAAGACATCCATAAAGCTCATTATTCTGAAGCCCGCTGTGGCATCGACGAGCCGATTTATGTGCGGTAGGGGGAAAGTATTTTGTGGAAATGCCTTGTTTAGGTCCATGTAATCCATGCACACTCTGTTATTTCCATTCTTCATCTTTACCACTACCACATTCGCAAGCCATTCAGGATACTTAACTTCTCGGATGAATCCTACTTTGAGGAGATTCTTTACTTCCTCAGTAATAGCCTTGTTGCATTCGGGGGTGAACCTTCGTCTCTTTTGTTTTACTTGTTTGAACTTTGAATGGACGTGCAGTCAAAGCGAGACGACCGAGCGGTCAATCCCAGGCATGTCAGCATGAGAGAAAGCAAAACTCTTTTTGTTTCGAGCGAGAAATTCTCCCATCTCATGCTTCTGCTCTTCGGGTGACTTTTCCCTAACGAAGGTCGTCCGAGATGGATCCTCCTCGTCAATTTAGATTTCTGATTTGCTTTCGATAGCTTCAGCCTATATTACATGGACTGTTCGAAGAGTAATTTCATAACAACTCATTGAGGTGAGCTGGTCTCCTTTTATCGTCCGAACTCCCCAAGGAGTTAGGAAATTAATCATTTGGTGATATGAAGATAGTACGACCTTCATAGCATGGATCCAAGGTCGTTTGATCAAAACATTGTATGCCGAAGGAGCATCGACTACTTGGAAATGAGTCAACAAGTGCAGTCCTT
This sequence comes from Plectranthus barbatus, assembly GCA_026898455.1. Lineage (NCBI taxonomy): Eukaryota > Viridiplantae > Streptophyta > Magnoliopsida > Lamiales > Lamiaceae > Plectranthus > Plectranthus barbatus. The sequence continues at coordinate 524,560 of JAPKLW010000438.1, forward strand.
CGGCAAAAACTAGAAGTGTTATTTCTCCGAGAGAGTTTAATCTTTCTCCGCAGAACCTAACAAGACTAATTGGGTTGTCGGTTATTACCTTCTCGGAGATCCCCATTCCTCGAAGAGTTTTGAGGAATATGACATTGGACGAAGCACCGGTGTGGACGAGGATTTTCTTGACTTGGTAGTTTGTAATCATTATGGTGATGATGAGTGTGTCATCATGTGTATGACGAGCTTCATTTTTGTCCTCGGCCCCGAAAAGAATCTCAAAAAGAGATGCTTCGACTTAGTGAACTGGTTGGTTTCTCATGTCTAGGCAGTGTCCTTTTGCCGCATTTTTGGAGGGTTTGGTCATCGAGGAGCCCCCAGTGAGGACGTTGATGACTCTTGAACCTCCGGCTGTCGAGGCTCTCTGGGTAAAGGTTGTTGATTAGCTCTCATGGTCGGGGTTTGATTTTTCAGAGCCTCCCGACCATTCCAGACCTTCCCTTTTTTGGCAGGCTTCAGACAAGTGAGAAGTCCTTCACCAGAAGTCGATTGACTTCTTTCATCAAATCTCGACAGTCATCAGTTCAATTTCAGTGGTCTTGGTGGAACTTGCAGTATATGGACATATTCCTATGTTCCGACAAACATTTTCTTAGGCTAGTGGAACTCGTTGCTTTTTTTGTGCATTTCCCGAACTAAAGTTCAGAGGGGTATCTTTTGCTCTTCTTGGGGCGTGTTTGATACCACCTTCATACCCTATTTTGAAGATTTGGCTCGGGCAGGGTATGGATGGTACCAAGCATTGGCCCATGTCTCGCTTTTTTTGTATGAGTAGCTTGACTAGGGCTTCTTTTGTTCATTCGGCCAAAGTTCTCTTCTTTAACCTCTTGCCGAATCTGAGCTTCGGCCCACGCCAATACCTCAGCCATGGTCGAACAGGGATACTTGACCAGTTTCTAGAAGAGGTTGAAATGTCTTCTAAGGCCTTTCTTGAATGCCGACACTACAGTTTCCTCGAGGCAGTTCGAGATAGTTACCTTAATTGAATTGAATCGCTTCAGGATGTTCTGAAGTGATTAATTTTCCTTCTGGACGACAGAGTAGAGATCGTCCGATCTCTTTGGTGCTCTTTGTCTGCTTGAAAAATGTTGTGTTAATGATTCATATAGCTCGGCGAATGAAGAGATTGAGTTCGGAGGAAGATGCATGAACCACTGCATAGTAGGTCCATCCGTGCATGCTCCAAAACTCTTACGCATTCACACTTCGCATTGGTGATCGGGAATCAGTGCAGTCTACATCTTCATCTTGTAAAGTGTGACAAATTCGTCGGGGTCCATCATCCCGTCATATGCCTTGATTGTTGGCATGGTGATTAAGAAGGCAGTTGTATAGTCGATATCCTTTGATTGAAGGGAGATTCGACATAACTCTCCAGTGGTATGTTCTTCAGAGGAGTTGGGGCCCTTGGAATCAGAGACATGATTTGTATTTGCTCGAGTTATTTCTCGAGCAATTAAATTATTCTGACTCACTGGCATCAGTTGGGGCCCAACTGCTGCTAGGCTCAGTTTGGACGCGAAAGACTTCCTCTTCGTCTGTTTCAAGTAGTGGGGTTCTAATCCAAAAGCAGGTTTCGTCCTGGTCTTCATTGTTAACCAGGGCTAGTTGTTTCCGAAGAGCTTCCGCTTCTTGCATTACTTTGCGGTTTTGTTCTTGCAGATTTTGGAATTCTTCCTCTCATCTTTTGAGTTCGGCTTCGAACTTGGCGGCACTTCGGAAGACTCCGCGTCCGACTGGTGGATTGTTGTTGCTGTTGTTCTTCATTAGTTTACCTTTCTTTCTTATTAAGCACTCCTTTTAGCGCCAATTGTTATTGCTGAAATTTGTCGAGGTTGACTTTTCACAAGAATACTTGATAAAATACAGAAATTGACAACTCGAAAATAAAAATAAGTAGTGAGTAAGCTTTGTGATACGTGGGTAAAATGACCCATATTTCGATGTGTGCGCATGCTTGTTTGTGGCTATTTTACTCCCGTATCATATGTTTTTGTCGTATTTTGGTTGTGTTTTTGTGTTTTGTGTGTTTGATTTGTGTAGGATAGGTTTTGGGCATAAACGAGCATTTTTGGTGGAGTTTTGGAGGAAAATCGCACGTGTTTGGAGTTTGGAGGCATCGACCGGCCGAGCGAGGCAGACAGAGGGCTCGACCGGCCGAGCCAGGTTGGACCGGCCGAGCCAGGCCACAGACAGAGGGCTCGACTGGCCGAGCCATGTCCGATCGGCCGAGCCAGGCCACAGAAAGGTGGCTCGGTCGAGCCACTTCGACCGGGCGAGCCTGGCCGGTTTTCTTCAGAATTTTGGCGGTTACCAGCTTCGACCGGGCGAGCCATACTTCGACCGGGCGATCCGAGGCCCTGTTTGCTTGTCTATAAAAGGGGGGAATTCATTCATGTTAAGAACTTTTGGTCAGATTCTAAATAACCGCTCCTAGAATTCTCTCTACATCCTTCCTCAACCACTTCCATCCACATTCAAGGGTGATCTAGGCCACATTCCTCCAAATTTGGTGAAGATCAATGAAGATCAAGAGGTAGATTGAGTCCAAGGAAAGCAATTGAGGAAGATCCACACTAGACCTTTGAATTTTGTAATGGATTCTATTACTTTCTCTATTGTATTGTACGGAATTGAAGGTATGAAGAACTAATTTCTATTGTGAATGTTGATTGAATGGATAATGTGTTGAGATGAGATTGGTTGATGATTGTTTACTTTCCTTTGAGAGCTTGAATTGCACTAGATCATGTTCTTTATCTCTTAGGTGTAGGTAATAGCCAACCTTAGGGGTATTTGACGCGAACGTTGCAGCCAACACGCGGGCGGAATCATCATGAATAATGTAGATTCATAAGATTTTAGTTCCAATCCATGTGCGGTGCTAGGTCGTAGGGCAATAATTGACGATCTATTTGGAGTGGTCTAGGGCTTAATAACGTGACTGTTTGCAAGTCTTAGTATCATCAACCGTTAGCTCGCCGTGACAAGAGGTTAACGAGTGTAGGGTCTATTGCTCAATCTCTTAGGAATTAAAATTGGTTTACAACACGATTCGA